>JASDQU010250714.1:0-16335 GCA_032191745.1 Picea mariana
CGCCCTCGTTGAATGGACGCTTCACCAATTCCCAGTTAACAAGGTGAAAGCGATTACTGTTCCCCTTGCCACCGCTCCACAAAAAGTTCCGAGTTAGGCAAGAAATTTGATCTGCTATTTGCCTTGGTGCCAACAGCAGAGAAGCTTGAAAGGTAGGCAGCGCGGAAAGGACCGATCGGATGAGAGTGAGCTTTCCTCCAGAGGAGAGCCAGACTCCGCCCCATACAGCAATCTTCTTTTTGAACTTTGAAATTACCTCCTCCCACAGGTTGTTCCGATTGGATCCCATTGTCAACGGAAGGCCCAAATATTTTATTTTGTCCCAATCAGCGTAACCTTTGAAATCCAACTCAGTAGCTATCCTATCAATGGTTTGTTGATCAGTGTTCCAACCATAAACTGCGCTCTTCCTTTCACTGATGAGAGCCCCTAACAAGGTTTTATTATTAAAAGTTTAAAAATTTTCAATTTTTTCAAAAAAAAAAGCAACGATAAAAGTAAAGATAAAGAAGGAGTCAGAGAAAAAAATAATCATAAATAGAGAAGGGGTGGGGTAATGTAAGATGACTTAATGATCGAAGTGATGTATGATGGGTTTCCATAATTGACCAACTAGTGATGTATGATGGGCTTCCATAATTGACCAAGTATAATTGATTGAGTTTGTAATTTGTTAAAAAAAAATTAAATTAATAATCTAGTAACCAACCATTGTAAAAACGTGAAAGTATGAATTATTAAAAGTTTTTAATAAAGAAAACATGAAAGTATGAATTATTAAAAGTTTTTAATAAAGAAAAAGTGAAAATAACATAGTTGTACGGAAATTGCTTAGGCATTTTCAACATCTAGTTCCCAAGCTCCCGAAGTTCCGGGAGTTTGGAAACTAGTTGGGAACATCCCCAATTGGTTGGAAACTCTTTTGGGAATTTGGGAGCTTTTTGGGAGCTTCAACATCAAAGAAATGGGAGCTTGGGAACCAGTGTCCTAAAATAAGAGTTTTAAATTAGAATTATATTAAATTAAATTGTAAATATATTTGTTCCTTTATAAAAAATAATTTCTTACATATATTTTCATTATATTTATTCAAAGAAACTTAATAATAGTCACTTTATAGTTGTGGATATGAAAAAATTTTAATGCATTTATGTTTTCCTTCAAGCCCAAACTAAACATGAAAGTCCAATAAATCAATACCCTATCCACTACAAGCATTTGCTCCACTCTGTAGTTGATATCAACCAACCATATCATTGACTTTGATTGTATTTTCATATTAGAAGAGTAGTACTATTTTGTTTTTTTCAATAAAAAAGAATAATGTTTCAAATTTACAAAGATGTTTAAAGTTTAATTTTAAAAAGATGTTAAAACTGTATATATGTATTTTCAATTTTGTTTCTCGTTTTCTAATGGAATATTTATGGATATTAAAGTTTCATTAGTGTGTTAAATATATTCATATAATTATTAGCACTAATTAAATTAGTAATTTTAATATTGTAGTCGTTGCAATAGGAGAAACATTGTCCTCGATTCAACTTCAATTTTATTGAAATAAGATTTAAAATGTATCAATATCTATATACATTGTAATCTAAAGTATCATTGTAATCTAAAATATTTTTTATATTTTTTTAATATATATTATTGTCGCTTCCAAATTCAAGTTTCCTATAAATTTGAGGAAAACTTCGAAAACTTCTACTAGTTCCTGACACTCTATCTACTTTCTCAACGTTCCCTCATGCAACATAGGAAAATAATTAACAAGGTTTTATTATTGAAAGTCTAAAAATTTATAAAATAAAAAAATAAAAAAAATAAAATAAAAAAAAAAAATTAAGTAAAAAAGAAGAACCTACTATATTAAGTTATCAAAGAAACCTTGACAAAATGTACAGAGATATAGGTTTGAGCCACCAAAAATGTTTTCGTTTTACTGGAAACCAGCATGGTTTGGAAAACTGTTTTGCCCTCTATCCTGCCCGGAGAAAACCAGGACAGATGGCTATAGTCCAAGTGTACATGTAACAATAGCATGATTAAACAAAGAAACAAACTAGCATAGAAGAACCTAGATACCCGGTGACCCGTCGCCCTTGCTTGTCTGCCACGTGGACCCAACTGGGATGGCGAATGCCTGCGCACAGAGAGGGCACTTCCTCTTTGTTGGAGCATTGGAGTACACGTCAAGGAGCAGGTCCAGACGATGTCCCATGAGAAGGGCTCTGTGCTCCAGGTCTGCCATGTGGCCTCGGAGTTCGAACACCAGAGCCAGATGCTCTGCATGGAGGAAAGTACCATGCAATCCATTGCCTGCGTCGTCGAGGATTATGTCCCCCACTTCCATGTTTGTTCCATCTCCGGCTTCCAGTTCCAGCAGTTCTGCACCGGCCGCTTCCTCCTCCCTCGCTGGGCTGGTCTCGTCCGCGTTCTCTTCGGCGCAAGCCTTGTCCCGAGTTTCTTCCTCGATCGTTGCCTGCACAGCATGGTTGGTGGGGTTGTAGTCACCCGTCCACGGTATCTCCTCAACAATGCACCCAAGGATATCATCTGCCAGCTCGATTTTAGGACCGCTTCCATCCTGGGAGTTCGCTGCCATGGCTTGGGGTTCCGGGGTGGTCACCAATTCCTCCATGAACGGTATTTCTTCAATGCAACAGGTAGGAAACACATCCGTGACACCATCCTCCAGCCTGTTTCCAGGCTCAATTGCCATGGTTTCACTGCTACGCACGGCCCCAGTCTCCGCAATAATGGCATGCAGAGCCAATTGGTCAGCACGAGCCTTCTTCTGAAAAATGGAGGTCGCCATCGACAGATCGCACTCCAGTTTCTCCCTCCTTTGCCTCTACGCTTTGTGGGTGTACCAGGCCCAGCCACGGCAAGGCCTGCCCCGCTTCCTAGTCATGTTTGCCAAGGGATATATAACAATGCAGAGAGGATGCAGCGAGATGAGAGTAAGCCAGGACGAGAAGGAAACAGAGCTGCACCAGAGCTCCCAAACGATGGGGAGGCCCGAAGCGAGAGCAAACCAACTCTGTCCAGGCACTCGAAAATACAAATTGCCAAAGACCAGATTCACCTAGCTATCCATAGACCATGTCATGCTGAGTGCATTGTGAGAGAGAGTTTTCGCGCGAGGGAGGTGTCCCTCCTCCGTATATCGGCTGTAATGGCCGTCTACCATCGTAAATGCGAGGCGGATGGGTGGCGGCCATCAGCATTTATGCTGTGGCTCAATGCAGAGCCAGGTGGCAAGGAGTTGTCGCATGTCACCCCATCCGGGGTAAAAATTTATAAAAAAATAAAAATAATAAAGATAAAGAAATTCATAAAATAAAAAAAAATGATAAAAATAAAGATGAATTCAATGGAAGGAAAGAGAAAATAAAAAGATCGAGGATAGAATAAAATTAAACATAAAAAACATAGATGAAGTAAGATAGCTTAATGACTAAAGTGATGTATAATGGAATTTTATGATTGACCGACTATGTAATCATCTTTACCATTAAAATTACTAAAGTGTTCATAAATATATTGTTATAATATTATTGCAATCAATATTGTTTGATGAGACATGATAGATTGTAAACATAAACTATATATTTTAATACGTTAAAAGGTTTTACTCATTTATTTAATATATTTTATTTAATGGTATTTTAAACAAGTGTTGCATGGTAGTGTAGTTCCTCTCAGGTTGGGATGGGAGTAAATGTGAGGCTAGAAAGTTGAAATATATGTGGTTTGCATGCAAAACATAGTATTCCTGAATTAGCTTTTCCTGGAAAATATAAAAAATTATCAACATTTGAAAGGTTGTTGGACAGAAAAAATTTAGCATTACCAAATTAGTTATCTTTAAAACGAGGGTTCCTAAACATAAAAGAAATTGAAATTTATGAAATTATAGGTTCCTGGACGGCACAAACTATACATACCAAAAATGTAATTTTATACAGTAGATATTTAGTTTTATACATATGAAATATGTACTTGTATAATGGATCGCGGGTTGTCGGGCTGGCGGGCTCAAAATTGGGCCAAATTGAGAAGCAGAGTTGCAGCCTATAGAAATTTATTAGAAATTAATAAATTATACATACGAAATATCTACCTTTAGTAAATTAGATATTTAGTTTTATACATACAAAATTTGTACTTTTATAAAGTAGGGGGACGATATTTTATAGAGCATGCATGGAGCCCTCATTGGATACTTAGCTAGTTTATGGATCGTGGGTTCTTGGGCTGGCGGGCTCGAAATTGGGCCTTTGATGTTCTGTGCCCTACAAATAGCACCGACAATTCTGCAATATAAAAAATGAGACGCGGAGGTGCAAACTCTACAGATTCACCAGAAATTAATAATCTCTGTTACATATCTGTGGAAATTACATGGACATTTAAAAGCATATAATAGAATAGTAATAACGTGTGTTACATTTAGTTTGCTTTAAAAGTAAGGCTTTTCTTGGAGAAAAAAAATATAGCATTGCCAAATTAGTTTATTTTACACACGTTTTATAGAGCATGCACAGAGCCCTCATTCCATACTTAGGCAGCTTTTGGATCGCGGGTTCTCGGGCTGGCGGGCTAAAAAATGGGCCTCTGTTGTTTCGTGCCCTAGAAATAGCACTGAGATTTCTGCGACATACAAATTGACAAGCGGACTTGCAAACTATAGAAACTTATGCACTCATTGGATACTTAGCCAGTTTTTGGATCGCGGGTTCTCGGGCTAGCGGGCTCAAAATTGGGCCTCTGATGTTGCGTGCCCTACAAATAGGACTAACAGTTCCACGATATACAAAATGAGACGCGGAGTTGCAGACTCTACAAATTTACCATAAATTAATAATGTATGTTACATATCTGTGGAAATTACATGAACATTTAAAAGAATATAATAGAATAGTAATAACGTGTGTTACATTTAGTTTGCTTTAAAACTAAGGCTTTTCTTGGACAAAAAAAATATAGAATTGCCGAATTAGTTTTCTTTGCACACGTTTTATAGAGCATGCACGGAGATCTCATTCCATACTTAGGAATTTTTTTGGATCGCAGGTTCTCAGGCTGGCGGGCTCAAAAATGGGCCTTTGTTGTTTTGTGCCCTAGAGATAGCAGCGAGAGTTATGCGACATACAAATTGACAAGCGGACTTGCTAACTATAGAAACTTATGGCCTCATTGGATACTTTTGGATCGCGAGTTCTCGGGCTGGCGGGCTCAAAATTGGGCCTCTGATGTTTCGTGCCCTACAAATAGCACCGACAGTTCCACGATATACAAAATGAGACGCGGAGTTGCAGACTCTAGAAATTTACCATAAATTAATAATGTATGTTGCATATCTGTGGAAATTACATGAACATTTAAAAGCATATAATAGAATAGTAATAATGTTTGTTACATTTAGTTTTCTTTAAAACTAAGGCTTTTCTTGGACAAAAAAAATATAGGATTGTCGAATTAGTTTTCTTTGCACACGTTTTATAGAGCATGCATGGAGCCCTCATTCCATACTTATGTATTTTTTGGATCGCGGGTTCCCGGGCTGGCGGGCTCAAAAATGGGCCTATGTTGTTCTATGCCCTAGAAATAGCACCGAGAGTTCTGTGACATACAAATTGACAAGCAGACTTGCGAACTATAGAAACTTATGCCCTTATTCGCAAGTTCTCGGGCTGGTGGGCTCAAAATTGAGCCTTTGATGTTCCATGCCCTACAAATAGCACGGACAATTCCGTGATATAAAAAATGAGATTCCATACTTAGGAATTTTTTGGATCGCGGGTTCTCGGGCTAGCGGGCTACAAAATGGGCCTTTGTTGTTCAGTGCCCTAAAAACAACACCGAGAGTTCCGCGACGTACAAATTGACAAGTAGACTTGTGAACTATAGAAACTTATTATAAAATAAATAATGTTTGTTACATATCTCTGGAAATTACATCAACATTTAAAAACATACAATAGAATAGTAATAACGTCTGTTACATAGTTTCGTGGAGGAAAATAGAAAGAAATTAGCATTCCCGAACTAGTTTGCTCGAAAGAAAAGGGTTCTGGATAGAAGAGAAATCAAAATCTATCAAAGTATAGGTTTCTGGACACCCAAAAAGCTAGCATACAATAGAATGGTAACAACGTCGTTAAAGACAAAAAAAATAGCATAGAATAGGACAGAAGAAATGTAGCAGATCCGAATTAGTTTTCTTTGGAACAAACAAGAAAGGTTCCTGGAAACCCAAAATTTAGTATACAATAAAGGAATTATTGAATCAGTTTTCTTTGGAATTTATCAAAAAATAATAATGTATGTTACATGTTTGTGGAAATTTAAATGTGTTTGTCATATAGACTGGGATTGGGGCTCCTGCGGACCATAAAAGAAATAAGTACAAGAATTAGGAATGTCGAAATAAGAAGTGCGCGACAGTAGAGAGGAAGACCTGAAAAGAAGAAATTGGAAGTTATGAGTCTTTGGTTACAGTTTTCTATTTAAAGAGGTCATAAGTGGATTGACAAAGAAAACAAGATGACAACATAGATTTAAAGCAGATTGATAAAGAAAACAAGATGCCAGTATAGACTTACTATGAAGCTGATGCATCTGTGTTGTTGTTGTCGATGGTCAGTGGAGTCTTGTTGATATGTTGTTGCCCTTCTTGGACGAGGTTGTCCATTCTCTGTTGGAACCATTCTTCGATGTGGATTTTCATGGGGGATTTGTTGATTTCATCTCGGATTTCTATGTCATAAAGGTCATTTTCTAATTTCCTTAGATCCATTGAAATACTATGCAGACTATGTTCAACTTCTTCATTGTGTGCCACATAGTTCAGTACCCAGCACTCGTTCTCATATAGACGATGTTCAATTATGCCGTAAAACTTTTCAAAAGACAACCCCTTTAAAATATTAACTTGTTCCTAGAAGGATTCTTTGGTGATTGACAACGATTTGAGAATTAAGTTTGGAGCTTGAACCTCGTTGGTAGTTCCTTCTAAGTCCATTTGCAGCAGGCTCGTGAATAAATATTCTTCCTTTTCTGATATGACTTGTTTACATGATTTGACAATGAGATCCAGGTTGTCAACTTTCTTTTGCCAGCATGCGTTTACTTTTTTGGTTCGCTTTGGGGAGGGGATTTTCTCTTGTCTTCTTTTCAATTCCGATGTGTTGATGACATAGTTGGCAAAAGGGGCCAGTACCTGATCAGAGAAATGTTGTTCATTTCTTAAATTCGTTTCCAAATGTTGCAGGAAATCATTGGCCTTCTTTCTGAAGGAAACTAAATTTTGTGATGTTTCCCAGGCTTTAGTAAGTAGATGCATTCTTTTGTTGATGTTATTCTCTACAAGGGATCTAGAGCATGCAAGGAGGGTACAGGATTCTTTCATCTTGGCTACAGTGGTAGCAAGCACAATTTTTACCAAAGGACTGGAAAATTCTGGGGTTGCAATGAAAGCTTGCTCATATTCGTTCAGGCAGTCTTTCAGATTGGCATTTTCCGTCTCAATTCCTCCAATGGAATCACGAAGAATTTCACCGGTTACCTGGTGAAATGAGGAGATTTGGGACGGTTGCATTTCCCTAAAGTTAATCTCTGTGCGAGATTTGTCTTTCCTGTTTGTTACATCTTTCTTTTCAATGACCACACTTTTAGATTGGTTGTCAAAAATAGTGCTCTGGGTTACGAAGGATTCATCTACGTCAAAAAAGTCGGTGTCAGATATTTCCACCGCGGACGACCCAATTTTCTGCATGTGTTCAGTCTCAATTTCAAGTTGCAGTTTTCCACTTTCAATTTCGAGTTCCTCTGCCTGCCCTGCATTGTTTTTTCTCTTCTTTTCCAGTGGAATTTTGTGAGAACTATCAATATTTATGCGGGGAGGGTTCTTATCTCCTCCTCTGCTCGAAGATTTATGGCTTGATTTCTTACTGGGGTGGACCGTCGAAGCAATGCTTTGTGATGTCGTGCTCTTGGGAGTGTTGGTGGGGGACTAGATACTCTTCTCATCGGATACTTTTCCATGTTGTCTGTACAATTCAGTCACGCTTTGCAATGTCTCTGTGTCGCAATCAGCAGAAGCAAGATTGTTGTAGACATTGTTTATGTCTTGGTTCAGTTGTTTATCGATAAAAGAGGTGTTAAAGCCAACAGCTAGTAAATGTTGTCAAAAAATTCCATTAGGGTCGAACCCTTTTAGCCTTTCAGCGTACGTTAGGTTCAATTTCTTGAAATGGGCGGCAAACTCGTCAATCTTGTTGATGTTTCTACACACAAAGTCTCTGACTTTCCAGGGCAGAGGGATGAACTGTTTTTTTTTCTTGTCATGGAAAAAATGAAACCAGTGGTTGTATTGCCTTGCTATTTATGCAACAAGCATCTTGTCCATGATGTGGCATGGAAGGAAGGCAGGATTTTCCTTAGATCCAAAGACCATGAGGACACTGTGATTTTCCTCTTGCTTAAGTGTGCCTTTCCTGTTCAAAAACTTGGTTGCATGGCCAAACATCCACAAAGCATCCTTTCCTAACAGTAAATCTTTGAAAACTGAGACAAAGTCATTAAAAACTTCATAAAAAGAATGGGAGGCCTTGTGCCTCCACAGGGCCTCGTACCAGAATGTTACTGGGTCAAATCCACAGTTTATTTTATTGGAAAGATAAAGTTTTGGGAACGGGCAGCAATGCACAATTATGAAAATTAAGTAGGATGACATATAAAATTTATTTGATTCTTTGAATCGTCACAACTGGGAACAGAGCTCAATGGAAATTAGCTTCCCCCCATTGAAAATGTATTTTTCCTTGAATGTGAAATACAAAATATAAATAATTATATGGGAAATTCTTGTCGTGGATGCCTGTCATGTTATTCTTGTAAACAACCAAGCAATTTCTCGGAATGGATTTCTAAAGGAACTTACCTGCAACCTTGTGATATCTTCAAGAACTGTTGTCAGGTCTTCGAGGAAGTAAGCTAAGATGTCCATCCTGTTATCATGTTTTTCTAGAAACTGTTTGCAGTCTTGTCCTCTGAACGTCAATGTTGGCTTCAGCAATTTTAACATCTCACGAAAGACCTGAGGTGACAAAGAAACAGGAGAATGGTCGCGCAGTGGAATAATTCTTTGGCCTGGAATATATTTTTCGGCGCACCAAGAGACCACCTCCTTACAGTCAAAAACCTCAGGGACACAGCCTACACGAGCGATTTCAGAGGTCCAAATCACTTTGTTTTGGGTGGAATGGGATGAATAGTAAAAGTATGCCCTGGACCATTGGAAGTTCTGGTCCTCGTGTGCGAACATGTTTATTGTATCTCCACAAAACTATCGTCGACATGCTGCTATAAGTCTACAAGAACGTTTGTTTGCTCCAGACGATGAATGAAATGAAATGTTGGAAGGGATAATATAATCCTGCGCAAATTTTGGTCCAAAGTGTGTGAATGGGAGATGCCCTCGAGACTTTCGTTGATTAATGACAATTTGGATGGTTGTTGCATGATGCGTTGTTAACATTAAAATCTAGTAATTTCATACATAGAAAATGTGAACATGGAGGATATTGCAATCAACGATTAAGCATTGTAGATTTCTTGAGCATCCCAATACGACAACGCGTGTATGAGATGAACAATCAGAAGGGACAAAATAACTCTCCGCACATGTTGGTTTAATGCGTAATAATCAGATATCTCCTCGAGCGTTTCACCCATTAATGACAATGCTAACGATTCCTGCATGGTCACCTGTTAGCATGAAAGGTTTCTAATTGCATAGTAAGAAAGTACGAAGGTCGCAGGCACGGGAAAAAAACAGCTACAAAATAGGGTTGCAAGGTACAACCGTTGAAGGTGAGGGCACAAGGGTCAAATTGCATGTATCATAACTTTTTTAGTGCAATGCACGTAACAACGAACAGGGTATGGTAGGACAGTCGGAAGGACAGGAAGTTAGTGGGGATGGAAGGCAACAAGAGATACCTTGAAACATTTGTGATCCGTGGTAGAGTGAAGAGCAGATGATGTCGGAATGCGGTAGTCAATTTGTATATTGCGCAGGGTGCGATGCCACCTGTTTCGTACCTCTGTGTCCAGTTGTCACTACTAAGAGATAATTTAGTATTGAAAATAAATTTTTAGATACTGGCAGATACTTCATAGGTATTAGCATCCGTAAACAATGGAAATCTCCACCCCGCCATCCCTGCATTTTGAGTGTCAATTTGTATATCGCAGAACTAGAAGCGTTGTCAGGAGGACACGGAACAATAGAAGTGCAATGTTGAGTCAACCAGTCTGCAGACCCGCTTGTCAATTTATATATCGCAGAGTTGTGGGTACTATTTTTAAGACACGCAACAATGGAGGCCAAATTTTGAGATATAGATGGAGATGGAATTGAGGCCAGCCTGACAACCGTGGACATAAAATTGGCAAAGTCTAGAAAGCAACAGCGGTCGATCAGATTCGTCATGTGATTATATAGATGGAGATAAAGATATGTCAACCCGCCAACGCTGGGGTTGCACATTTCTTGAACCCAGCAACAGGAGGATCCAAAACAGGCTGTGAAGGTGTCTACAGAAGACGTGAGGCCCCGACATTCTAATTGTATCACTCCGAACATTTGAATGCATAATCTGTAACATGGAAGAGAGGACGATGTCGGAATCTGGTAGTCAATTTGTATTCGATAGTCTAGTTATATACTTGGTCACGTTTCTATGATCACGGGTTCCAACGTTGGCGTGTTGACATATCTTCATCTCCATCTATATCGTCGCATGGAAAATTGGATCGCCCGTTGTTCCTTTTCATACTTAGTGAATTTTATGGCCGCAGTTGCCGAGTTGGCACAATTCAACTCTTCTGCTTCTTGTTCTATCATCTACATGTACCACTCAAAATTTCTGTGATCTACAATTCCATTGCTAACTTCTCCGTCCTTTTTCCCTTATTTTCTTTCCGTGTATTATGGGACTATAAAATATGAACATGATATTTTATAGAGCATGTACGGATTCTACATTCCATATGTAGCGACATTTTAGATCGCGGGTTCTCGAGCGGGTGGGCTCAAAATTGGGCCTCAATTGTTCCATGCCCTACAAATAGAACCCTGAATTCCGTGATATACAAATTGACAAGCGGACTTGCAGACTGACGGACTCAACATTGCACTTCTATTGTTATGTGTCCTCCAAACAGCGCTTCCAGTTTCGCGATATAGAAATTGACACATGGAATGCAGGGTTGGTGGGGTGGAGATTGCCATTGTTTATGGATGCTAATCCCTATGAAGTATCTAACAGTGTCTAAAAAATTATTTTGAATACTAAATTAGCTCTTAGTAGTGACAACTGGACATAGGTACGAAACAGTTGGGATTGCACAAATTTTGAGTGGAAGTTGTATATAACGGAACAAAAAGGAACAGAGTTCAATTGCGCTAACCGGGCAACCACGAGCATAAAATTCACTAAGTATGAATAGGATATAGATGGAGATGAAATTGGCGCCAACTCGGAAACCGTGCACATAAAATTGGCCAAGTATGGAAAGCAACAGCGATCGATCGAATTCGTCATGTGATTATATAGATGGAGATAAAGATATGTCAACCCGCCAACGCTGGGGTTGCACATTTCGTGAATCCAGTAACAGTAGGATCTAAAACAGGTTGTGAAGGTGTCTGCAGAAGATGTGAGGCCCTGAAGTTATAATTGTATCTCTACGAACATTTGAATGTGTAATCTGTAACACGAAAGAGCAGACGATGTCGGAATCCAGTAGTCAACTTGTATATTGTGGAGCGTGCAATCCCAACTGTTCCATACCTTTGTGTCCAGTTGTCACTACTAAGAGCTAATTTAGTATTAAAAATATTTTTTTAGATACTGTTAGATACTTCACAGGGATTAGCATCCATAAACAATGGCAATCTTCACCCCGCCAACCCTGCATTCTGTGTGTCAATTTCTATATCGCGAAACTGGGAGCGTTGTTTGGAGGACACAGAACAATAGAAGTGCAATGTTGAGTCCGCCAATCCACAGGTCTACTTTTCAATTTGTATATCGCGGAATTATGGGTGCTATTTGTAGGGCACGGAACAATGGAGGCCCAATTTTGAGCCCGCCCACCCGAGAACCCGCGATCCAAAATGTTTCTAGGTATGGAATGCAGAATCCGTACATGCTCTATAAAAGATCATGTCCATATTTTATAGTCCCATAATACAGGGGAAGAAAATAAGATAAAAAGGACAGAGAAGTTCGCAGTGGAATTATAGATCAGGGAAATTTTGAGCGGTAGATGTAGATGACAGAACAAGAAGCAGCAGAGTTGAATTGCGCGAACTCAGCAAGTGTGGGCATAAAATTCACTAAGTATGAAAAGGAACAACGAGAAGTCCAATTCGCCATGTGAGGATATAGATGGATATGAAGATATGTCAACACGGCAACGTTGGAACCCGCGATCATAGAAACGTGACTAAGTATATAACTAGAAATCGATAACACACGAGAAGAAGACAAGGGAAAAGTATCTTGCTGAAGAACATCTAGTCTTTGATTATTAATGCAAATGATTTCGAACCCCTTCTCAATTCTCACCAATTAACACATAAATTGCAGATCACGGAAGTATCTTTAGTGCCATTGTCCACTTTTCACTAGTAAGAGCATTGTTCATGTATATCAGGAAGGATGCGGTATGCAAACATTTAAGCTGACAGTGGTGTTGGAGGACATCATGTCATGTAAACATTTACGCTGTCAGGCCTATTGACACATCTCAGAATAAGTGTGAATACATTTCAACAAATATACATCCGCCAAACACGCTATAAACTTTGGAATTCTCAATCACTATAAATCTTGGATATCAAAACATTTCAATATGCTTAGTACATATGAAAACTTACGGATATATTTGCCTAGAAGAAAATGCTAATACAAACATTAAAACTAATGCTAGCATTAATCGACCTTCAAGCAATATAGAGGAAAAATATCTGATTAAAAAATACTATCTATGAGAAAAACTTTGGATATCTTTCCATATAGTACATTGGGAATAGCGAAGGAAAAAATAAGACCTCCAATCTCTTATCCAATCAGATCAGTACATATATGTAACTTTTTATTATATAAAAATATATGTTTTTAATTCCATAGCTTCAACAATAGGTATTGTGCAAATATTTTTGGTCAAAGGACAAACCAATATGTGTGCCACTGTCCACTTGTCACTAGTGAGAGCATTGTTCATGTATATCAAGAAGGACGTGAAGTTGTTGGGGATGGAAAGAAACAACAGATACTTTGAATGAATTTAATGTATACAAGGAACCTGTGGTGGAATTGTAGATTATGGATGTTTTGAATGCAATATGTATATACCGGAACGATAAGTAGCCGGGTTCGCAAGCAGCAGCCCCGCAACGACAGCCGTAAAATTGGCTATGGAAAGGAACAACGGTCGGTCCAATCCGTCGTGTGAGGATATAGATGGAGATGAAGACATGTTATCCCGCCAACTCTGGAACCGGATACCATAGAAAGGGCACTAAGTATATATCCAGAAATCAATAAAGAGCAGGAAGAAGAAAAGGCCAGTTCGTATACGTCGATCTGGTAACCACGGCCATAAAATTGCCTATGTATGGAAAGGTACAATGGTCGGTTGGATTCGTCATGTGAATATACAAATGGAGATGAAGATATGTCAGCGCGTGAACCCTGCAACCGCCCATCATAGAAAGATGACTAAGTATAAAACCAGAAAGTCATAATGGATCAAAAAAGCAAAAGGGGAAAAGAGATAAGTATCTGATATTCAAAAAAAAAAAAATCGTTTATTAATCGCAAAGTTTTCGAACCCTGTTGGGTTCTCACTAGTAAAAGCATTAAGTGCATATCACTAAAGTTCTTTGGCTGCAAGATGTATATGACGCAACAAGGGACATAGGTGTTGGGTACCGTGAACCCGGGGCCTGGTGCCCAGATAACTGGCTAAGTATTGGCCAAAACAAAGGTTTGATATCTATTTCAATAGTATTCATACTAGTATCTATCAATGGAGAAAGTTTTCATATTTATCTAAACAGTATTCATACTAATATATATTAATGGATTGTTTATGTTTAAAATGCAAATGATCTCCCAATTTGCAAGATGCTCTTCGGTTCAAAAATTTCATTGAAAGCACGAAAATTGTCACTGCAAGATGTACATAGCGCAACAAGAAACATGAATTTGCATAGTTCTCTCAGTGAGATAAAATCCTTATCATCTATTCATCTTGTATTGCTTTCAATGACATGAGCAAACGTCGACTCTTCATAAACATCAATATCTAAATTAAATTAAATGCAATCAATATTTGGTGTGACTTAAGTAATTAAAGCATAAATTGTAGACTACGGAAGTTCTTTGGCTGCAAGATGTATATGACAGAACAAGGAACATAGTTGTTTAATACCACAAACCCAAACATAATTGTCTAAGTTTATTGTATTTATTCCAATAGTACTGATGTTAGTATATATGCATGGATATTATCAAATAGAAGAAGCTGCAATATATCTAACATATTGAACAGGAACATTGCGTCAATAGTTGAGCTGCTTATGAAAAAATATTCTTAAATGTAAAATGTAAAGAAAGAACAGACCAGTCTTTATTTAGATCGAACTAGTGGGCAGCACAAAGTAAAGATTCTCATTCATGTTTAACGACATAGGGGAAGAAGGTACAAAATACAATTAAAATAAATACCACAAATTGGAAAATACTGAAATGTGTACATTGATCAAGTTTCTTGACAGTTTTCTTGACGTTCAAACTCTTTATTCGTAAAAAATGAGTTGAATATCAATTTTGGGTTGTGTACTTAATCAGTGCGGCCAAGTACATCTATCCCAGTTTTTTGAATACCTTGTCTCTTCCAAATATGGCCTACTTGCAATGGTTGCTTATTCAACATTCCATTCTTTGTGAAGTATTAATTTCCCTCTGTCGTCAAAAAGTTGGGGTTTAAGGTGCTTTCCTTCCAATGTTCCTGACCCTTGACATCCGACACAACTTATAAATGCGATTCAGGCCGATTTCAAAGTGGACGGAGTCATTTTATGTCACAACAGCTATGGCAGGGGAAAAAAATTCAAGTATGTAGTGACTGGTATTCTCCCTGTATTCGATCATCTGTTTGGTTGAAAATCCTTCCTGAGGATTTGTATGTTGAACTTCTTTGCTTTATTACAGTAAATTGGAAGAAACGTTCAACCCAGGTGCAAAATGAAAATTTGTTGAGGTACATAACTTCTTCGGGCAGCAGAGGTGTGGAAAGTGCATCAAATGTTGCAGAACACACCAGCACAGGTCTAGCAAGTGTATCAAATGTTGCAGATGGCATCAGAATATATCTTTCCTCATAGCGGTGGAGGTGACGCCAAATATGTGGATTCTGTAACTACATCCAGAGGAAACCGAAAAAAATTTGACAAAGAACATGGCTTTATGTCAAGTCGGTTACCGGACCCACATGTAGCTCAGAAAAATTTGACATAGAAACGTTTGCAGTGATAATATGTTGTTTTATCCACCCATACAGTTTTAGTTACCCGCCTCTAGTTACATTCGCAAATGAGGCAATATTTTGTGTCATTTACGAACATGACAGTCCATTTTGCAAACCACTGTAAATGCGTCGCCCCCGAGGAAAAAAAATTCTTTCGGGATTTGTACAATTCGATACACTTGCCAAATTTGTGTTGTTGGTAGAAGCTATATACTCAAATGAACAACTATTTTGCATATGACCTCAAAATCCATTACAATTCCCAGCAAGAAAAGAAAGAAGTTCAACAAACAAATCTCCAAGAAGCCTTTTCAACCAACCAAAGCATCGAACATAGGGAGAACACCAACCAGAACATAGTTGTTCTTTTTTGTTTCATTCTCTCTAAGTTTCTCTTGTATAATAGACTTTTTTTTACTCAAATCTCACGTCACATAAAACCAGTCTCTCTTCTTTCATCTGCCCCTCAATCGCATATCTAAATTGTCTTACATGTTCATGACCAGGAACATTAGAATGAAGGCACCCTCAAGCAAAACTCTTTGATGATAGAGAGAAATGGAAATAAGTATTTAAAAGCAACGTTGGATGATCTTCCGTAGATTTTGTGTTGATTCGTTTTAATGACAGATGTTTTCCATATTTTCTCTTATTAATGCCAATTGTTTCGAATATGTACGTTGAATACTGACAAGCAGTATGTATTAAAATTCCCAT
>JASDQU010250721.1:3546-16252 GCA_032191745.1 Picea mariana
TGGCATAAGAAATGATTGGACAACTACATGTGCAATTATGATACAGGAGCATCCACACCTCATCAAGTGAGCCAGCGCGTGGAGCAGGGAAAAGACAGCTAGACAAGCCAACAAACTTCTTTTTGAATTGCATTTTGATATTTGTTGCGCCAAACATTAATGTGAAGAGTTAATGAAGCGCACTTGTATTGTATAATAGGTAGGAAGGCATTTATTAGTTTTAATGCTGTTAGATAGGAATTTATTGTAGAATTGATAGTTTTATATTTCGAGAGGGAAAACGGAATATGGGCACCCTCCTTTGTATTATTGTATTATTATTCAGAGCATTGAGAACAGGAGCAAGAAGAGCAGATCAGAGAACTGTGAAGAACACCCATGTACAGATTGAATTAATAGAAAAGAGTATTTGATTCAATTCCATGGCTGTGATTATTCTCTATGTGTTGTTGATATTATGCTGTTGCATATTTGCTTCTTGTTATGCTTTTGTTCTATATGCTGTATATGTGATTTCATGGTAAATGTGAAGTCTGAGAGCGGAGAATAAGTTTCAATTGTTTCTCTGTTGAAGCCAGGAGATTCTTGCATAGAGTGCAGTTGAATTCCTCCACATAGAGTGCGTTGAGGAGGCTTACAGTTAGATACTTATTCTCGGTTGCCCAGAAGTTGATTTGGGTTGAGGAAGCCGTGCAGGGGAAGTGCAGGCCAATGTGGTAGTCTCAGTAGCTAGTCTGAGAAGGGAAGTCAGAGATTTCTGTTGCAGGTGAGTGCACGGAATTTGAATACCTCGACACTTTGAGTGCTGTTGAATGTCGAGTATACAGCGTGGGAAAAGCCTCCGAAGAATTTAGAGTGAGAAAATCTCAGGAGGGAGAGTTCTTTGCAAATATTGTGGAACAGACCCAGGAGAAACTCCGAACAGGAGAAGCTTTGGAGCGAAAGGATTCCTCAAGAGGAAGAATCAACGGACATGATTCACGGGAGGAAATCGCGAAATCCCGCTAGCCATTCAATCGTGGAGAAGCTGCGCAGGAGTTAACACCTTGGCATGCGATGGACTAGAGTCCATCGAAGTTCGGAGTTCAGTGTTTGACGAGGCATAAGTTTCGTGCTCGTCGAAATCGCGAGTAGTGATTTCCCAAATTAACAGGAACCGTTGGATTGTCATGGGACAGGTGGCACGAATCTGGAGAATCGGGGTTTCGGCATTCGAGGTTTCCCAACGCAAAGAATTCGCGACAGTTGAAATCGCGACCCCGCGATCCCCGATCGCATGAGTGGAGGAGTGACGTGGCTGGGTGGGACCGCTAGAGATGGTGTAGGATAGGTTTCATCGGAGTTCAGGGTTCGACGGTTTGTAGTGTAAGTGAACCATGGCATTACCATTACCGATTTCCTGATAGGGAAATCCCCGAAAAGTGGAAGTGTTGACTCATTGACTTTCGGGGTTCAGGGTTTTGTTTTACATGTGAACTGCGCTCACAGAATTCGCGAGATCGTGAATTCTAATTTCCCGATACGCGAAGGGGAGGTTGTGGCAGGAGTATCTGTGGGTAGTGAAGACTCCCGAGTGGGAGCTGGAAGAGTCTTGGACTCTTCGGGTCTGTGAGAAAGTAAGAAGGTCCTGGTGGAAGGCAGACGTGCACACGGAGGTGACGTCCACTTGCACCAAGTGGTATCAAATCTTGGAGTCTTTGCTTTCTGAAGCAGAGACAGAAAAGACATCATGCCGTCGAGGAGAGAAAGGCAGTCACCAGATCCCGAAGACAGGGAGGTGCGCAGAAGAGGAAGACCAGCAGGAAATGCTGAGATGGAGCACCATATGAGAGATCTCCGAGCAAGGCTTGAGGAGATGGAGACTGCGCAGAGACGCGGAGCTGGTGCAGTAGAGTTCAGTGAATCTGAGGTAGAAGAGGAGGTTGGAAATGATGCCGAGGAGGTCTCAGCAGAAGATGCCTCAACAGAGAGGTTGATCAGAGCTATCTCTAGGATGAGCTCAAAGACTAAAATGGACATTCCCGTGTATGAGGGGAGTCTAAATGCTGAAGAGTTGCTATATTGGATCCGAGCACTCGACACCTACTTCGATTATGAGGATATCGAAGAGGACAAGAAAGTAAGGCACGCTGTCACTAAGCTGAAAGGACATGTAGCCTTATGGTGGGATGAGTTGCAGGCTGATAGGCGCTGCAAAGGTAAATAGAAAATCAAAAGCTGGGACAGGATGATCGCCAAGATGAAGGCGAAATTCATCCCCAGAGATTAGCATATCACTCTGTTTAGGCGAATGCAGAACCTGAGACAGAAGATGATGACGGTGAAAGAGTACACCGAGGAGTTCTACAGACTCAACATTCGAGCAGGTCACCGAGAGAGTGATGACGAGAAGGTGGCGAGGTACCTGAATGGGTTGAGGTATGACATTCAGGACGAGCTAAGCATGGTTACCATCCGAATAGTTGAGGATGCGTACCAGATGGCTTTGAAAGCTGAGGAGAAGCCGAGCTGCCAGAAGGGACAACGAGGGCGAGGCAGGAGCCAGCCCCAAGGCAAGACAATTGCCCAAGAACGAACCCAAAAGCCCAAGGAGGATTGGAAGAGACCTCAGGGTAAGATTGAGAGAGGTGGAACCTCACAGCAGAGGCAACAATATGCTGAGCCTAGGAGGCAGCAGACTGATCAGCAAGGAGATTATGCTGACGCCAACGCATTTCCTCGTACCCGAGGTAGAAGAAGAGGTCGAGGTGGAGTTATCACATGTTTTACATGTGGAAAAGATGGACACAAAGCCGTGGATTATCCAGATAGGAAAATGGACAGAGGAAAAGCTCACGCCGCAGAGGCACAGAGGCGTGATGATGAGGATGAAGACACCGGAAGTGGGAAGTCACTGACGGTACACAAAGTTCTCTTGAAACCTGAGAAAGAGGTGGAGGACACAGCGCAAAGATGTAGACTATTCCGAACCACGTGCAAGACCAAGGGCTGGAAATGAAAGGTCATCGTGGACAGTGGAAGCACTGATAATCTCGTTTCGATGGAGATGGTGGAGAAATTGGAGCTGGAAACGAACAATCACCCAAGTCCATATAAAGTGTCATGGCTGCAGAAAGGACACTAGGTATGTGTTACGAAACAATGCTTGGTTGAATTTAAAATGGGTGAATATAAGGATAAAATTTTGTGTGATGTTATTCCCATGGATGTCTGTCATGTTTTATTGGGAAGACCATGGTAGTATGATAGAAATGTTGTTCATGATGGGAGGATGAACACTTACACTCTGGAGAAAGATGGGAGAACCCATAGATTGCTTCCAATAAAAGATAAGGAAGTGAAACCAGAAGTGAACAGTACCATACTTCTCATGAGTGGGAAGGAGATTCTCACAGAGATGGAGAAGAATGAAGATCCACAATTCTTTGTTGTCAGGAAGCCGAGAATTGTTCTGACAAGCACAAGAGTGGACGACTTACCAGAGGAGATTCAAAAACTGTTGGGAGAGTTCACTGATATCATCGTGGACGAACTACCTCGTTTGTTTCCATTGATGCGGAGTGTGAGTCATCACATTGACCTCATACTCGGAGCAAGCTTACCAAACAAGGCAGCGTACAGGTTGACACCTCAGGAGAACGAGGAGGTCAAAAGGCAGGTATAGGATCTGCTGAATAAAGGACTGGTCAGAGAGAGTCTCAGTCCGTGTGTTGTTCCGACAGTACTAAGTCCGAAAAAGGATGGAGGCTGGAGGATGTGTACAGATTCCAGGGTGATAAATAAAATCACCATCAGGTACATATTTCCACTGCCAAGAATGGATGACTTGATGGATTGCCTGAGTGGGGCAAATTACTTTTCGAAGATTGATCTCAAGAGTGGATATCATCAGATCCGGATGAGAGAGGGAGATGAGTGGAAAACATCGTTCAAAACAAACGAGGGTTTTTATGAATGGTTGGTCATGCCGTTTGGCTTGACAAATGCGTCGAGCACTTTTATGAGGTTGATGAATGAAGTCCTGAGGGAATTCATTGGCAAATTTGTGGTCGTGTATCTAGACGACATACTTATTTTCAGCAAGACCAAGGCTGAGCATTTAAAGCATTTGGGAACTGTGATGACGAGACTACAACAGGAGAAGCTGCTGATCAATTTGAACAAGTGCTCATTCATGCAGACAGAACTCATTTATTTGGGTTTTGTAATATCGACAAATGAATTGAAGATGGATCCTGAGAAGGTGGAAGTAATCAGGAATTGGCCATCGCCTAGAAATGTCTTTGAGGTAAGGATTTTTCACGGTCTAGCTAGTTTCTACAGGAAATTCATTCGAAATTTTAGTGGGATTAGCGCAGCAATGATGGACACGGTGAAGAAACGGCATAAAGTTTTTCACTGGACAGCAGAGGCTGAGAGAAGCTTCAATCTGTTGAAGCGAAAGATAACAGAGCAACCAATTCTGTTGTTGCCTGATTTTCAGAAGACCTTCCAGGTGAAGTGTGATTCCAGTGGGTATGCTGTTGGAGGGGTCTTGAGTCAGGATGATAGACCCGTTACATATTACAGCGAGAAGCTGGATGATGCAAAGCTAAAATAATCCACATATGATAAAGAATTCTATGCCATCATACAGGCATTGAAGAAGTGGAGGCATTACTTGATACCCAAAGAGTTCGTTTTGTACAGCGATAACCATGCATTGCAGTTTGTAAGTCAGCAGGAGAAGCTGAATCAAAAGCATGCAAAGTGGGTGGAATATATGCAGAATTTCACATTTGTCATCAAGCACATTTCGGGGACTGCTAACAAGGTGGCTGACGCTTTGAGCAGAAAATGTTTATTGCTGCAGGAGTTTCGGGTCAAAACCTTGGGGTTTGAAAATCTGAAGGATATGTATGTCGAGGATGCAGACTTCGGAGAAGCCTACGAAGAAGCTGAGAGCCCATTTCTCAGGGATCGGAGTCCGTGGCTGGAATATATAATCCAGGAAGGATTGCTATTCAAAGGCAATCAATTGTGCATACCTAATTGCTCCATGAGGGAGAATTTGGTGAGAGAAAAACACAGCGGTGGATTAGCAGGTCATTTCGGCCATGACAAAACGTTCGCCAAGCTGAGAGAATCATATTATTGGCCAAGCATGCAATCAGATGTAAAAAGGTTTGTTGAGAGGTGCAGGATATGTCAACATGCGAAGGGCCGAAAGCAGAACACAGGGTTCTATCAGCCATTTCCCATACCTGAGAGGCCATGGGAGGCAATTAGTATGGATTTTGTTTTGGGATTGCCGAGAACACAGTGAGGAGTTGATTCCATTTTTGTGGTGGTGGACAGGTTCTCGAAGATGGCACATTTTATTCCATGTCATAAGACCAACGATGCAACACACATCGCCAATTTGTTTTTTAAAGAAGTCGTTAGATTGCATGGATTGCCGAGAAGCATAGTCTCGGATCGGGATACCAAGTTCATAGGCAATTTTTGGAGGACGCTATGGAGAAAGCTAGGGACTAACTTGGCTTTTAGCTCAGCATACCATCCATAGATAGATGGACAAACAGAAGTAGTCAACAGAAGTCTGGGAGATCTGTTGAGGAGCCTAGTGGTAGAGCATCACAGCAGTTGGGACCAGATCTTACCCCAAGCGGAATTCACGTAAAATGATTCTGTGAACAGGAGTACAAGTAAGAGTCCATTCCAAATTTTGTATGGGACACAACCAAGAGGAGTTTTTGAGCTCAGGGAGTCAGAACAGGCTGAAACTAGCAGCGCAAGAGATGAAGAGTTCGCCGAGGCGATGCAGGAACTTCACAGTCAGGTGAAGCAACCGCTGCAGAAGGTGAATCAAGAGTATAAGCGCAGGGCCGATCAAAGAAAGAGGCAGATTCAATTCGAAGTTGGAGACATCGTTATGGTGCACCTGAGGAAGGAAAGGTTCCCGAGGGGAACATATAACAAGCTCAAAATGAAGAAAATCGGGCCATGCAGAGTCCTGAGGAAGTTTGGAGAGAATGCATACGATCTTGAGTTTCCAGAGGGCATCAGGATATCTCCGATTTTTAATATTTCGGATTTATACCCATACAGGGCCGAAGAAACAGATACCGAAGATAAGGGGCCAGTAGTCCAGTGGCAGAAACAACTACCAGCAGCAGAAAAGCCTCAGATGGAGTGTATACTGGACAAGCGGGGAGGCAAGAAGACCAGGAGAAAGCAATATTTTGAATACCTGGTGAAATGGAAGAACCACCTAGTGGAGGATGCCAGCTGGGAGACAGAGGCCGTGATACAAAAGCATGGGCACACTGTGCAGGAGCTCATGGACAGGAGCCCATGAAATCTTTTAAGACGAGGAGTATGATGTAGGAGCATCCACACCTCATCAAGCAAGCCAGTGCATGGAGCAGGGAAAAGACAGCTGAACAAGCCAACAAACTTCTTTTTGAATTGCATTTTGATATTTGTTGCGCCAAACATTAATGTGAAGAGTTAATGAAGCGCACTTGTATTGTATAATAGGTAGGAAGGCATTTATTAGTTTTAATGTTGTTAGATAGGAATTTATTGTAGAATTGATAGTTTCATATTTCGAGAGGGAAAACAGAATATGGGAACCCTCCTTTGTATTATTGTATTATTATTTAGAGCATTGAGAACAAGAGCAAGAAGAGCAGAGCAGAGAACTGTGAAGAACACCCATGTACAGATTGAATTAATAGAAAAGAGTCTTTGATTCAATTCCATGGCTGTGACTATTCTCTGTGTGTTGTTGATATTATGCTGTTGCATATTTGCTTCTTGTTATGCTTTTGTTCTATATGCTGTATATGTGATTTCATGGTAAATGTGAAGTCTGAGAGCGGAGAATAAGTTTCAATTGTTTCTCTGTTGAAGCCAAGAGATTCTTGCATAGAGTGCAGTTGAATTCCTCCGCATAGAGTGCGTTGAGGAGGCTTACAGTTAGATACTTATTCTCGGTTGCCCAGAAGTTGATTTGGGTTGCGGAAGCTGTGCAGGGGAAGTGCAGGCCAATGTGGTAGTCTCAGTAGCTAGTCTGAGAAGGGAAGTCAGAGATTTCTGTTGCAGGTGAGTGCACGGAATTTGAAGACCTCGACACTTTGAGTGCTGTTGAATGTCGAGTATACAACATGGGCAAAGCCTCCAAATAAGTTAGAGTGAGAAAAGCTCAGGAGGGAGATTTCTTTGCAAATATTGTGGAACAGACCCAGGAGAAACTCCGAACAGGAGAAGCTTTGGAGCGAAAGGATTCCTCGAGAGGAAGAATCAACGGACATGATTCACGGGAGGAAATCACGAAATCCCTCTAGCCATTCGATCGTGGAGAAGCTGTGCAGGAGTTAACACCTTGGCATGTGACGGACTAGAGTCCATCAGAGTTCGGAGTTCGGTGTTTGACGAGGCATAAGTTTCGTGCTCGTCGAAATCGCGAGTAGTGATTTCTCGAATTAACAGGAACTGTTGGATTGTCACGGGACAAGTGGCACGAATTCAGAGAATCGGGGTTTCGGTATTCGGGGTTTCCCAATGCAAAGAATTCGCGACAGTTGAAATCGCGACCCCGCGATCCCCGACCGCACGAGTGGAGGAGTGACGTGGCTGAGTGGGACCGCCAGAGCTGGTGTAGGACAGGTGTCATCGGAGTTCGGGGTTCGGCAGTTTGCAGCGTAAGTGAACTGTGGCATTACCATTACCGATTTCCCGATAGGGAAATACCCGAAAAGTGGAAGTGTTGACCCGTTGACTTTCGGGGTTCGGGGTTTTGTTTTACATGTGAACTGCGCTCACAGAATTCGCGAGATCACGAATTTCGATTTATCGATACGCCAAGGGGAGGTCGTGGCAGGAGTATCTGTGGGTAGTGAAGACTCCCGAGTGGGAGCTATAAGAGTCTTGGACTCTTCGAGCCTATGAGAAAGTAAGAAGGTCCTGGTGGAAGGCGGACGTGCACACGGAGGTGACGTCCACTTGCACCAAATTACAATATCTGTTGTCTTTTTGTTAAGATAAAACATGTGCAAAACACACTTATTAACCATATATGGTGAAATGTGTCCATATCACAATACAACCTCTTTATCCTCTACACAGACTCGTGTGACCATGATACAATTTTTTTTGTACTTGAAATATGGGTAAAATCATGAAGATAGGTGTCTATTTTGCTTGTTTTATGAGAAACAAAAACCATATTTTCACAAGTTCTTTAATTTTCGGCATACAAAAGTATTTTTTTTTATTTATAATTTCACTTTACAGTAAAAACAAAACTTGTAAAGAATTTTGTTAGCTTTTCAATGACTATTTTTCAAATTTGTTTTATTAATATTTGATATGTCAATTTGAGAATTGTTTAATAGTATGTTCCTTAAACATGAAAGGAATGATAATGAGTTATTTTTTCCCCCAAAAATGTATCTATTATTAATTTTTTTTTTTTAACAAATGAAATATACTGCAACAATCTACAGAGACTCTGTTTTATTATGACTATAATTTTGAATCTAATGGATGAATATTATAATTTCTAGAATTGTTTGAAGTTGACCAAGTTGGAAACATTGTATATTTTAAACACATGTTTTCTCCCACCTTGTATCTATCTTAATTTTTACTTAAAAGTAAAATCTAAAAATACCCTTTTGAAAAGAACAGTTTAAGGAATATCAATATAATTTTTTCTAAATTTTTCATTGTGTATTTTTAGAGATATAGATATTTCATTTCACTGAATGATAATGTCTGCTGAAAATATTATGCAGTGATTTTTTAAAAAAATTAAATAAAATTAGATAAAATAATGAAAATGAAAACAAATTATAGGAATTGAAAGTAGATTCAATTTTGCAAATGTTGGTGTCATTTTCGAAACCAAATTCTAAGTATTTGCAGGAGTCTGCAACCTCCAAAGTTCATGTAAGCTTGGGGGAATTCATTAGTTTCTGGATACAGTCCCAATTTCTAGTTTTTGGCCAAAAGAATCTCTCGGTTGAAACAATATTCTTTCGGCCGAAAAACTAAATTCTAACGGAATCCGTCAAAATTAAACAACTTCAATATTTCCGGTCGAAAAAGCATTTTTTCGGCCAAAAGATGGTTGAGTGAAGTCTGTCGGTCGGAAAAAATAAAAATACATGTCGTATCATTTCATTTTCTACCAAATCGTATAAATACTCTATCGGTCGAACACATTTAACAAAATTCATCGCTTGTTTAATGGTTTTCTAGAGAACCTAAACAAAGTTTTGAATCATCTTTTTCATTTTTGTTGAAGAAGGTAATTGATGTTTGTTCAAGTTTTTATTGGAATAACAATTTATATGTAGAAAGATAAATGTTGAGCATTATTTCAAGGTGAATTCTTTGTTGAACATAACTTTTACAGATAATTATACTCATGGGAAACAAAAGTTTATGCAAGAGAAAATTTGATCGCACTTGAGATGAAACTCACCATAATGATAAAAGGAGAGAGAATTATTGGAGAAATAAATGAGAACGTGCAAATAATGAAGAAAGAAACGATGATAATGTAAATAGAGATTTTCAACAAGAAGAAGTCCAACCAGGTATGCATGCACATATTGTCTATATTAAAAGTATATAATTAAAGTTTAAAATATTGTTTAATATAATTGATTGTAATTACGATTTGATGTTTTTCAAAAAACATAAATAGATTTGTCTCATAATGTTGATGAAGACGTTGAAACCAAAATTGAAGCAGAAGACGTTGAAACCAAAATTAAAGCCAAAGACGAATCACCTATAGGTATGTACATAAATTTAGATAATACAAGATGAACACTTGTATATAGTTTAGTGAATTTATTTTCGGTTTTTGTTTTTTAATATAAACGTTAAATTGAAATATGCAGGAGAAACTGTCAACATTGATGATGAAATATTAGAAAATGTTGATACTGACAAATTTGGGAAGAAAGAAGCTAAGCATTATATCAGATATCGAACTAAGAATATGCATAATATTTTTTTCAAAGATGAATCAGTAATAGTACAAGCTCAAATTTTACTCTTTCTAATAAAGTCAAGAAAGTTAAAAGAAGCTACATCATTATTAGGTATTCAAAAGTTGACAAAAGATACAAAGGTGAAACAAAATGTCTTTGACAATATAACTAGTGTATTAAAAGCTTTTGGAAAATCTCTAAAAAAAGATGCCAGTGTTGCACGTAGAACGATACAAACAACAGTTGTTTCATCTAGCAATATAAAAGATCGTTTGACACGACACATGGAAAAAACGATGGGAACATCAAGAAAAACATTGTACAAACATAGAAAATTTTGATTGCCAATGATGAAATGACTTGTTGAAAAGTGATTTCTAGACAACCCTACAAAGATAGACTTGCAGAAAATGTTAAAGAATTGGCCTGTAATTGTTGGTTGACAGAATCTTGTGTTTCACCAGATACAAGGGATGTGTTGCGACAAAGAACAGCATGAAAAAAATATGAATAACATCCAAAACATATATTTCCAATGACACAAATTGAATTGTTCAATAAGTTCAAAGAAGAGCACAAAGAAGTTAAAATTTTCATCAATACATTTGTGCAACGAAAACCATGGTTTGTTAGACCAATCATTGTTCATGACACTTGTTGTTGTCATTATTATGTGGAATTTGAGTTGTATTACGACACTTTTCTTGATTTTGGTAAAACTTTATGGCCAAGTCCACCTCCTCCTTCCACATTCTGTGCTTTTATATATGACATTCTATGTGAAAGAGAATGTGATGAATTATTTTACAAAAAAAAATGTTTTGGTGGAAAGAAATATGATCAATGTGGAAATCTAAGTTTGTTTCATTCAAAGTATCCTATTGATATGAATGATCAATCATTTTCTAATATAACAGTCAATTGGAAGAGATATGAATATATCAACAACATGGCTCCACATTCTTCAAATGTTATTTCTAAAAGGATTGATTTGAAACTAGATAAAATTTGTGTGATAGATTTTTTGAAGAAATTTGAGGAAGAAATTTATAAATACACTAAGCATTCACATAGAGCTCGATGGCAAGACCTACAATTCAAAAAATCCCGTGAAGTGTTTCCACCAGGGACAATTTTGTCTGTAGTTGATTTTGCAGAGAATTACACATTCACTGCACAAAAGGAAATACAGAGTGAATATTATCATTCTGATCAAGTCACGATATTTTTCCACTTTCTATATAGACATGCTCAATGAATTCTTGATAACATAGAAAGCACCAACGACAATTGACATGTTATTAAAGAATATCACTTTTATATAAGTGATGATCGAGCATAGGACACACATTATGTACAACATTGTTTTGATAAATTTTATGATTCATTGAAAGAACGTGGAATCGAATTCGATCAAAATTGGATATGGTCAGATGGGTGTGTGGGTCAAGTTCAAATCTTTGCGATCATTCTATTGGTTATGTCATCTTCATAAAAATCAAACATTACACATTGTTAGATTTTTTTAGACTGGTCATGGAAAAGGGGAGCACGATGGTGCAGGGGCATGTGTAAAATGAGTACTTCAAAGGTATCAAATGAACCCTCATGTCGATCGATTTGAATCCGTTGATCAAGTTGTTGAATGGTGAAAAATGGCACTAAGCCATAAAAATAATATGTCAAGGGATGTGCGTAGGTGTGTTTGTAACATCCCGCTCTTCCGCGCACTGAGTGAACTTATTCTTTGAGGACACTTGCTTGCAAGTGATCCGGATTATTATACTATTGGCTGTTTGATTATGATTATGAGGCATTATGGATATGATTATATGTTATTTTGTGTATTTACATATACAGGTGCCATTGACTGTGTTCTCCCGAGTGTGCAGGACTTGAGACCTCGAGGATGAAGAGGCATCAATGAAACCCCTTGGACTCTGGATCGAATCAGGGAGTGAACTATTGGGGTTTAATTGTTGTAGATATGATGTATCTACATCTTATTAGATGTTATGATGATTGATTATTATTGCTGAAATGGTTTTTGATGATGCAGGTTGACGATAGCCTGCCAACCAGACTCACATGTGGAGTAGAGGGGTCACGCACGACAACCAGAGATGTTGAGGGAGAGGTTTGGATAGAAGCCCTGCCACAGCCTACTAGCACTCCTGTCGTGGCTCAAACTGTAGGTTAATGATTAACTAGTTTGAGAAGACCCACGATGTCGTGAGGGAATATTGTGACAGTCGCTCATGATGATTCTAAGGGGCACGCAATAAGGCAAGGGCCTTATTCCTTAGAGGCCCTTAGTCTCCCACAAGATCACCTGGCGGAGTATTGACTCTAGGGGTTTTTGATTTCTACCAAGTCAGTTAAGAGGCAAGTGGCACCATTGGAGCGCATAGTGTGTCCTGAAGGGCACGTCGTGCAAGGAAATTGGAAAGAGGTGAGTGGTACCCTTGGAGCACATGGTGTTTCCTGAAAGGCACGCCATGCAAGGAAAACACAAAAAGGTGAGTGGCACACTTGGAGCACATAGTGCATCTTGAAGGGCACGTCATGATTTCAACGAGTAAGTGAATAAACCTAATCGGCCTTAAAATGAATGACGTGATAAGTAAGATTTAACAATAATTTCCCTAATAAAAATGTCGCCCAGCCTAGGAAATTAAAATCTAGGTCTAAGTGATACTTGTGGTAAAGAAAAG
>JASDQU010250722.1:0-16492 GCA_032191745.1 Picea mariana
TTGTCGAATGCAATAAACCCAAGTTTTTCTAGTTGCATCATCAATAAAAGTAACATAATAATTAGAGCCACCAAGAGATGATACCTGAGTTGGTCCCCATACATCTGTATGCACAAGCTCTAACCTTTCATTCTTCTTTTCTTTTCTGACTTTGAGAAATCTGACTCTCTTTTGTTTTCCATAAACACAATGCTAATAGAAGTCCAAATCAATTTGTTTAAGATCTGGCAACAAATTTATTTTGTGAAGTATCAGCATACCCTTCTCACTCATGTGTCCAAACCTATGATTCCATAGTGTTGTATCCACTCCTATAGAAGCTAAAGAGATAGAAGACTCAGTATTACGAGCACATAAATACAATGTACCTACCTTCTCTCCTTTCGCTATCACCAATGATCCTTTGATGATGTTCCACGTCTTATCTGTAAATATGGATATACAACCTTCACTTGCAAACTTCCCTGTTGAAATTAGATTTTTCCTTAAATCTGGAACATGTCTTACCTCTTTCAACAACCATTGGTTTCCATTTCGTTGCTTTATTTTTACCTTTCCCACTCCAACAATTTTGCATGGTGCATCATCACCCAAATGAACCTGTCCAAAATCACCTTGAACATAATCTAGAAAATGTTTCCTATGGGGTGTGGAATGAAATGAAGCTCTTGAATCTACTACCCAAGACTCAGAAATATTATCTATAGAAAGAATCAAAGCATCTTGTAACACATCACCTGTTACATTTGCTTTCTGATTTATCTCCTGTTGTCCATCTCTTTGTTTCTTTGGAGCTATGCAATCTTTCTTCAGATGTCCTTTCTTACCACAATTTCAACAATCTATCTTTCCAAGTCTGGATTTGGATCTGCCCTTCCTAGAACTGTCGCGGTTCCTTGAGCCCTTTCCTCTATCCTTTTGTCTCCCCCTGTTCTCCATGTTCAATGCATTACCTGATGTCTCACCTATGCTTTTCCATCGCATTTCCTCACTAAGGATAACACCAACAACATCATCAAATTTTAAAGTATTTGAACCAGAGACAGAGTTACTTATAGCCATGACCAAGCTATTCCAACTTTCTGGCAATGAGCACAAGACTAGAAGAGCCCTGACCTCATCATCAAAGTCCACTTTTATAGAACTTAGTTGATTAGTAACCATATTAAATTCATTTAAATGATCTGCGACAGACCCACCTTCTTACATATTCATATTAAATAATCTCTTCATTAGAAATACCTTATTGGATGCCGAGGGTTTTTCATACAATTTGACCAATGCGTCCATCAAACCCTTCGTTGTCTTTTCTTTGGAAATATTGAAAGCCACCGACGCTGCCAGGATTAGCCGTATCGTTCCTAGAGCCTTTCTGTCAAGAATCTCCTATTATTCATCCTTCATGGCCGTCGAATTCTTTGCTACTCCGTCCAATGGTAGGAATAGATCCTTCTGATATAAATAATCTTCCATCTGCATCTTCCATAACTAGTATTTTTGGACATTAAATTTCTCGACCCTAAACTTTCCATCTTCCGACATTGCTCCCACTCGAACCAGGAACCCTCTTTTCCTGCGAGTTACCTTTTGCTCTGATACCAGTTGTTAGAAAAAATAGGACCATGGAGCAATGAAATAAAACAAATGCGGAAACAAAACACAGAAGATACACAATATAATAGAGACACAGATTTGCATGGTTCACCCAGTGTGGGCTACGTCCACCAGAGAAATTGCCAGGTCCTTCCTTTATTATTATCCAGCATATGAAGGGATACAACTTACAACAAACTCGTTGTAACTTCCTCTTCTTTCTCTCACAGTCTCCTATCTCAGAATACAATATTCAGGATCAACCATAACTGCAATACATTTCCCTCATAAAAGAAGGTTGCCTTCTAGGGAAAAAACCCTAACATAATCTCTACCATTAGATCTGCGACCTTATAATGAACGGTCCAATTTTATAATGAAATTACAATATACATTTACAAAGAATTTTTTCCTTCAGGGGCTTCGCCCCTGAACCCCTATTGGGGGCCCTTTTGCCCCCATACCGCCCCTCTGCACTCCCCCGCGTGGAAGAGTGTACATACTTCTGGGGTGTAAATACTTCATGGGGTATAAACATGGCTGAAAGCAAGGACCTCTGAATCAAGAAGATAATCAGGCTCCACAACCAACAACTAAGAGGTTGGAAAGAGGATCTAAGTCTAGGAGATTAATTCCAAGAGAATAATAATTCACTATTATTCCAAAAGTTGTTTAGAAGGACATGGTTTTATCCTAAGTTCCTTGGGGAGGACATGTGACTTCCAAAGGGAAGGAACGTGCTTCATGAGCGAGAGGTGTTGGCTCAGGAACATGAATTCTTAAGTGAGAAATTCTTACTGGGGGGGAACTCACATGCACTCACTCTCTCACACATTGAGCAAGCAAGCATCCATCCAATTCTGCCATTTTTGAAACCATGACCATTTTGGCACCTCTGTAATTTACCGATTCATCCCTTGCCCTACCTGATTTAGCTATCATGGTTTGCAGAAGCGGGTTTCCAAGCTTGTGGTTGAAGAAGTAGGTTGTTAGGACTGTGAGAAACTCTCTCCAAGTGAGAGAGTGTGCTGAGGAAGTGAGTTCTTCTCGAGGGAGTCCCATAGCTGCTATAGAGATCTTAGAATTTTGGTCTGGCCTATTGTTGAAGCCCAAGGTAAGGGAGGTAGAGCAGCCAATGGAATGTGTGACAGTGAAGGTGTATACTCCTGGGGTGGGTCATGCATGTGGGGAATGAGATTTTGTGAGAAGTGGGCATAAGTGGCTCCTGGGAGAGAATCCTTCCTCTTAAACTATGTGACTTTCCTATTGACCTAGCCTAGCCTAGGAATCCCTTGCCTGGTGGATTTTAGTACCAACTTGGGGGTGAACCACTGCTGAGACTGATGAGCAATGTGGTCTAAGGATGGGAGGTTCATGGAAGGTCTGAATGCATTTGGTGGCTTTACTCCAGTTAAAAAATAAGTGTCATTTCTATGCTTAATTATGTATGTTATGCATGTTTGTGATTCTTGCAATGTTATCATATGTTCCGTTGCATGCATGAATTACTATCAATTCCACAGGAATCTGTATGGTAGGAATAATTTTGTGTTATTTTTTTTAAATTCATTAGTAATGCTTGTATATATATATATATATATATATATGTTGCATGCATGTGTTAAATGTTGCTTCTGTTTAATTGCATTAGATAGATATATATTTATAAGTATGAATACCATATGTTATCTCTATCTTCCGGTTAAGTTTTATATGTGATTATTTCCGCAAAGTTACTCGATGACATGGCCTGGGCTGTTGTTTAAGGCTGGGAATGTCATAGGAATGGAATTAGAGAAGTAAAGGGAAGTTTAAGGTTGTTTGGGTAGTGTTACCCAGTAGGGGTCGGTGGTCGAGGACATTATAATATGTATATGAGTTAAAGTAATCAAATGGAAAGAAAAAAGTTGATCCTAACTAAATTGAACTTTACACCCATGTAAGTAAAGTTGTGCAACATAAAAGTTATAAGAGTATAATCATGACCTGCACTTTGGGCATAAATAAATATTAGTGTGAAAGTTGTGCAACTTAAGTAAGGTAGATAGTTTCTTATACATTTACATAATTTGTGTCATTAGTTGGATTTCTTTAGGAAATTGTGTTAGAAAATTAAGAATATATTTATGAGTTTAATCTTGTAAATTACGTAAGTGATTATAGTATTTATTTAAAGGATTAATGTTTTAATCAAAATACCTGCGTGAAATTTTAAAGTTACCCGTTGATTATCGTAATGAATGTTACATCATTTTGTGTTTCTTACTCTGAGATGATTAATGCAAGGAGGTCGTTACATATGGTATCAGAGAAGGGTTCTACTCTGCGACAAACAACTCATTATGACTTCCAATGCAATTTATTTAATTAAAGATGTATTACTAATATAAATTGAAATTGTGTTATGTAGGTATCATGGTTAGAGGAAGAAAGATGAGTAGACATCATGGTGTCGGGGGAAGAGGTATGCCACCTCCAAGTACACCTACACCTGAGGGACCTACTCCACAGGGAGAAGAGAATACTACCGAGCAGGAGCATGTTGCAGTGGGTGATGTCATGGGTATGATGATGTATTTTCAAAGGATGTCAGAGGAGTTGATAAATCTCCTTGATCATGATGAGGAAATAGGATCTACACCCAATGAGGTTTTTCAACGCCCTCCTGTAGCTAGTGATAGTGTTCATAGAGAACTCGAGAAGCTAAAATTTTACGAGTTTTGGAGTTCCACGAATGGTTTAGTCACCAAAGCTTGGTTGGATAATATGGAAATGTGTTTTTCATTATGTGATTATACCTACAACATGAAAGTATGTATGGAGGTCTTCCAATTGAAAGGGAGTGTGCTTATTTGGTGGAAGAAACTCTTACCACAATTGAATATGGCCATTGAAGACATGTCTTAGGAATTTTTTGAAGAACGATTTTGAGAGAGGTACCTATATGATGATTTTATTGATTGCCAACTTAATGAATTCAACACTTTGTGACAATGTAGTCATATAGTACCTAAGTATGAGGATCTATGGAGTTTCTTAGATATGCTTCACACATGAGCACTGGAAATTTAAAGGTGAATAATTTTGTTTTTGGTCTCAACTACAACATTCATGTTAAGGTGAGGATCTTGATTCCTCGGACTTTTCACGATGTAATACAAAAAATTTTTATCATTGAGGAAGAGTTGAACATTTGAGGCCAGGGTAAGAATCCTTCCAAATAGATATAACAAACTCCACTTAGAATGTTAGAACAAAAAACACCCATTAGATAGACTTATGGGCATTGTGATCCACCCAAAGGACTTATATTTTCTACTCCCTATAAACATGATACCAATTAGAGGAATCAATATAGAGAACCACCCAAAAAACAATTGTGTTGACCTCAACATCAACAACAATATAGATTTGTTCTATAGAATAGATCAGGACCTTAGAACCCTAGACCGACAGATTCTTCCTTTGGAACTAAGAGCACCATGTTGAATTAATGAGAGGGTGGGTGAATTCGTAATAGAGCAATCTAATCCTTTTTAACCATATAATCCAAGTGTTATATCAATGTATCATTATCATCCAATAAATGAATAGTAAATAAAAAATGAACAAATGAACAATCATACACATACACAATACATTGGTTTTGGACGTGGAAACCCAAAGCGGGAGAAAACCACACAATGCCTTTTCTTATATGTCTTGAAGAATTACATTCATTGGAAGCACCAACTTCCTTTTTTTTCCAACTACAACTGGAAGGAGGCTCCAAGCCCCTTGTTTCTCAGGCTACAACCTAAGGGAAGCTCCAACTCCCCTATTCTCTAGCTACAGCCAGAAGGAGGATACAACCCTCTATTTTCTCTAGCTACAATTGGAAGGTGGCTACAACCACCTGTCCTTTCCCTATCCAACCACCCTAAAATAGAAGTAGAATGATGGAACCACTGTCACACTATCACTGTGAGATATACCGGTGTAAACCTGTACCAATAAACTTGAACTATGCATCAACCTGTATGTAAAGCCCCTCATTAGGGCTTCAAAGTTAAATGGTAAATTTGTAATCTTGATTACATTTCTTTTCTTGAACATGACATCTAATTTCTAATTTTTGTTTTGCATTACAACAAATCTATCTAATATATGTTGAATTTCTAGAAAATTAATCAGTTAAATATCAAATTCTCAAATTATACAGTCCAAAATAGTCACAAAACAGATTACACAACATATCACACATTTTCAATACATAGATACATATCATAAATTTCATTCTTAACAAAATTAATATTGGTAAAATACCTCTTGAAGAAGAAGTTTTTCCCTTTCTTTCCTGTTGTTGCTAACTGCTTGAAACTGCCTGAAAACTGAATCTTTTCCTCCCAGCCAACTAGGAATAGAGTGTAGAACCCATAAAATACAACTTTTAATTCAAATAACATATATTTCCTTTCTCTATACGTAAATCATTCATTCAGATCCTACAAGCATAAAAATTCTGTTATAAAATCCTACAAGCATAAATGCATTGGGTGGGTATATAGGGTTTGTTCTGCACGACTTCATTAGAAAAACATGCTCTATAACTAGGGCTTCTTCCAGAATCTCAAGGGAATTTTAAACATGCCGTTGTAAAATATCAATGCTGCGAAACTGTGAATTTTATACGGATTTTGTGATTTGTGTAAAATGGGCAGAGTTGGAAGTTGTTTTTATTTTTATTTTTATTACTAAAAAAAATTTTACTTATTGTTTTTGCAGCACTGGTGTGGTCATGATATGGCATTGGTGTGGTCGTGGCATGGCACGTTGGGTTATGTGCGACTTGTCTATGCTCACACTGGGCTAGGATTTGCAAAGGATGCCCATTGTGGGCTCCTCTTATGGTTTGGCGCTTAGGTGGTCGGTCTCTGCTAAATTCTTTTGTGTCGCAGGTGCGTAGTGCACGACTTAGGCTTGCAAGATCCATTGTGTAGACTTTGTGCTAGCTTGGCACGTTGGCAGAGCATCTATTGACAAGACTTTGCAGGTGCGTGCAGACTGTGCATGAAAATAAATTGCAAAATTCATAGCCTAGAAGAGCTACAACTATAGCCAAATATTGAAGTCTGCTTTGGAGTTACCAAATGTATTGTGGGCATAACATTTTCTGTCGGCTACTCATGGACAACCTGCAGATGATTTCATAGAGGAGACAGATATAACAGTTTCCCATCTTGAAAAGACAATGAAGAGAAGCAACAATCTAGATGGGGCTCGGGTAGGCATCATAGAAAAACCTTCTGCAGAGTTTGTAATTGGCATGTGGGCTACCTGGATATGTGGTGCAGTTGCAGTTCCTTTGGCTCTTAGCTACCCAAAAGCAGAGCTTCTTCCTGTCATGAATGATGCAGGTGTGTCTGTGGCTGCTGGGATTTGATCACAGCTAACCTGGTACTCATTTTCTCTCTTATATATATATATATATATTATAGTGTGGTTGCATAATATTTATACTCGTTTTCTCTTTATTTATACTGTGGTTATAATATTTATGCTCGTTTTCTCTTTATTTGTTTTTATACTATGGTTGCGTTAGACTATCAGTAATAATACATGGAGAGTATCCAGTGATACCATGAACTGACTAGTAATGACTCTGGAGCATAGTCTAAGCTCTTTCTCGACATTACATCACTAGTAGTTTATGGCTAGTACTATGTGTATGGGCTATTAACATATTGCAAACCACTGTACTTGCAATGATTAAGCTATAGATTTTATCAAGTACTCACCTTGGCCATAATTATATACATGAGTAGAGGTTATGAATAATTGAGTGAATACAGAATGGCAAGCTAAAAGAGTATACTTATGATGATGGGGGGCATAAAAGCCTGATCTTTATATTTTAGGTGCTTAAGTGCACAGCCAGAGGAATCAATTGACCCATGAAGGCTATAATTAATAGGATCATATGAGAAACTAAATGTTTGTTAAGATTTAGAGTCATTGTGAACTCAGTAGGGGTTAAGTAGGTAGTTAGAAGGTGAGGCTAGAGCTTGCGGCTTGGCACTCAGGCCCAAATTTATATTTAAACTTATATATATTTATTTAGGTATTTACTTAACTAAATAGGAGTGTTTAAATTTCTGGGTGTGGTTTATTTAAATTTCTGGGTGGGTAGGTAGGCCCTTGGTTCCAGATTTTGAACCGGGGCTCTGATACCATGTGTAGAACCCATAAAATACAACTTTTAATTCAAATAACATATATTTTCTTTCTCTATACGTAAATCATTCATTCACATCCTACAAGCATAAAAATTCTACTGGAATTCAAATCTATTTACAGCATGAAAAATAACTTAACATAATAAAATTTAATTACCTCTTCCTGATGCTAATTTATCTATTGACCTAGTTGTCTAGCCTACTGCTTTGCTGCTACCTGATGTGCTGACCAATTATGCCCAACCCATGTTTCCTCCCTGCCAGCTAGGAGCAGCTTGTCCGGCTTCCTAGCTCCAGGATACCATATGGATATCCTGGCCCCCCGTGCCCAAAACCCCCAGCAAACCGGTGCCCCCCGTAATGATCCTCCAAGACTACAGAACTCCAACACAGAACCGGAAAATCCAATCCCTGAAACCAAAACTCTCTCCCCCTCCAAAATGATTCCTCCCCCCAATAATTCTCCTCCTCCTCATAAGACTCCTCCTGTCATATGCCTCCCCACCGACTCTCTTCCCGCTCATTAATATCTTATCCCTTCATTATTATCTTATCTCTTTATTTAATGTCTTATCTCCTTATTAATATCTTATCCTTATATTTAATGTCTTATCCCCTCTCCCATATGTAAATCATTTAATTAAACAAATTAAAATTATTAACCCTCTTAAATTTATTGCCCTGGTCATTGAATGTGATAGGTAATTAATTAATTAATTAATCAAAAGTTATAACAATTAATTAATTAATGAATATTTAATTAATATTATTATGCCAATATTTGTTTAAGTAAAACCATGTTAGGACAATTAATTACCTAATTAATTTTTCTTAATAATCCCTAGGCATATATTCAACTAGGGTTGTTACATAGAGCCTCTCTGACTCCCTAGCTCCAGAAATCCTTGCGGTTTTCTGGCCCCCAAGCCCAAAACTGCCAGCAACAGGTGCCCCCTGTGGCAGTCCTCCAACAATCTCCTCAAGAAAAACAAGCAATACAATCCTCCAGCAAGCTCCTCCCCAGCAAAACCAATAATACAGTCCTCTGGTATGAAAAATAATGCTCCCCAAAAAACCAAAAGATCCTTCCCGAGTGTTTTTCCCTCCTCTTATCCTACTTCCCCCCCCTTCCTTATTCACTGCCTTCTCCTTTCATTAAGTCTCACCCAACTTATCCCTCCATTAAGTGTCAACCACCTTATCCCCTTTTCATTAATGGGTCATCTACCGATACACTAAGTCTCAAAAATGAAAATTATTAATTTATTAAAGGAATATTGCTTAAACTAATATTTAATCATGATTAATTAATTAAACTAATATACATTAAACAAATATTTAATCAGGACAATTAATTAATTAATTAAATTAATATACATTAAACAATTATTTAAATCATGACAATTGAGTAATTATTTAGGGCTGTTACATACACCCACCCTTCAGGAAACTTTGTCCCGAAGTTAAAGTATTTTATGATACAAGGGAAAAGACATATGGTTCACACATTCATATCCAATAAACAACATTATTAGTAAGTAAGCCAAGAAAACTCATAATGCTAGTGTACATGTATAAGAAATGCATGTGTATCTAGTACATACAAGTCTCGTGCATGAACTAATAACAATAACTATCACCTCTATGGTTATTTATGTATGCATCCAATCCAATCAACAAGACTATTCATTTTATAAAAGATAATAAACCATTCAAATGTTTGTGAAATCCCTTAATTACAATAATCCATCTCAACAATGTTATTTAGACAATTGTAGTTTAGTTAACTAATTATGAATAGTCATATATACACATTTTCTTTTTAGAAGGAAAAACAATAAATTCCACCATAAGGCAAATCTCCTTACACTCTCAACTATTTCTATTCATCCTTCCTCCCTAACTTACTTCCATATTCCATCCCTAGCCTTCCTCTGTTGGACTATCTTGGAGCGTCAACTATATTGAACTAAATCCAAATAGAACCCGTAAGCAGAAGTGTCACTATCTTGACCAAGCTTCCCCAGCAAGAAACTAATAGTCATCCAACGCCCTCCCATGAATCCAGGTTTCAGAGGAAACATAGTGGGAAATGCCTCCGCCCCTCCTAACAGGACTAGGGTCCACACCCTACAATGGAATATACAGTGGCACCATGTTGTTGAGAATTTTGTCATCATTTGTTCAGTTTTAGGTAGCCTCACCACCTAAAATATTGCACTGGTCCACATATCATAGAAACACATTCAAACCAATATAATTTGATATACAAAGATTCATACCATATTGTTTCTCGGTCAGTGGTCATGATATCCACTTTCATTAACATTATCCCTTGGCTATTTCATTAGCCCAATGACCCGCAGATTAGTCTATAACACAAACTCATACATATCTATGCATTATCATCATGTAATTGCATACAACCATAATCTCAATTTGGTATAACAACTTAAATATCAAAGTTTTCAAGTTAGAATTAGATCTCGTAATATCCCATAATTCAATTAACGTTACCCGTTCATAAAATTTTCATTTACATAATAGATTGCATCATATCCATCATCATTCAAGTGACATTTAAACATTTATAGAATTTACATACACATAATAGGTCGAATCATATCCATCATCATTCAAATAACATTTAAACATTCATAGAATTTACATTCACATAGTAGGTCACATCATATCCATCATCATTCAAGTAACGTTTAAACATTCATATAGGTTCATACATCTTAAAAATTCAAGTGTATCATTAATAGTTTCACGGTGAATAGAAAATAGAGGTGATTAGGCCTCAGGTAATCCTAGTTGCCTAAGTCAAAAGGTCGTGTTACATACACCCAGCCTTCGAGAAACATATTCTAGAGGTGGTCAAAAAAGTGAGGGATAATATCGTTCTAGTGTCTTGGCATCCTCCCAAGTAGCAGATCCTGGACTATACTTGTCCCACTGGACCTTAACTTGGTCTACCGGATGATTCCTGAGTTGTCGGACTCTATGGTCCAATATGCATAATGGTTCTACCATGAGGGTTCCCATGTCCGATACCTGCAATTCCTTCCAATTTAGTTTATGTGATTCATCAACAACATAATGACATAGAACAGATACATGAAAAACATTATGAGTTTTATGCAAGTGGGGTGGCAGTATGAGATGATAGGCAACGGGTCCAATTTTCTCTTGGATTTTGAATGGTCCTGTAAATCGAGGTGAAAACTTTGTCCCCTTCTCGAACCGAATGGTAATCTTATTAGGCCTGATACGAATGAAAACCTGATCTCCCACTTTATAACTTCGGTCAATCATGTGTGCATTTGCATAACTTTTCTGTCTATCATGTTCTTCCTTTAGTCTCTGCCTAATCTAAATCACCTGTTCCTACATCTCTTGAATCAACTCTAGCCCAACTCAACGGTGTTCTTCATGGCCTTCCATACAGAGCTTCGTAGGGTGGCATTCTCATGGAGCTATGAAAATTGTTATTGTAGGCGAACTCTACCAAAGGTAGGTACTTATCCCAATGGGTTTGATTATCCATGACACACATCCTAAGCATGTCTTCCATGAATTGATTTACTCTCTTATTTTTCCCATTCGTTTCAGGATGATAAGTTGTGCTTAAGTTCAACTGAGTCCCTAACGTTGACTGCAAACTTGTCCAAAATCTAGAAGTGAATCTAGAGTCCCTATCTAAAATGATCTTCTTAGGTATCCCATGCAAATGGATGACCTCACATACAAACACGTGTTCCACATGAGTGACATCATAAGTGTCTCTAACCAGAATAAAATGAGCACTCTTGGTCAACTTATCAACTATCACAAGGATGACATTGTGTCTATGAGATGTGAGTGGAAACCCCACAACAAAATCCATAGAAATGACTTCCCCCTTGGTCATAGGAACATCATGTGGTTGTAGGAGACCTGTCAGGTGATGGTGGTCGGCCTTCACTTGTTGACACTCTAGCAACTTGGCAACAAAATGGACTACATCGTGCTTCATTCTTACCTAGAAGAAGAGCTTCCGCATGTTTGTGTACATTTTCTTCACACCCTGATGCACACAATAAAGTGCTCTATGGGATTCCTTTAGTATGATGATTCAAATATCCCCACCTTATGGGATGTATATCCTTCCTCAATATCTTAATTGTCCATTTGTTTCCAGGCTATATCCATCATACTTTGGATCTAACTGCCTTCCACTCTCGAGGTTTGAAGTAACCTTTAAATACCAACTGTCTCCAAGGAGTTGCATCAACACACGTTCCTTCAGATTGACTTTTAAGGGTACCAAGGAGAAGACACGTGGTCTCCTACTCAAGGCATCCGTGACCACATTTTATTTTACCTTGATGTATGAAATACCAAAATCGTATTCACTCATAAACTCACTCCATCGCCTTTGCCTGACATTCATATCCCTTTGAGTGAAGAGATTTTTTAAACTTTGATGGTCCTTTTTGAGCTCAAAGTTTTGGCCTGCTAGATAGTGCCTCCAAAGTTTCAAAGCTAGCATTACAACTTCCAACTCTAAATCATAAGTAGTGTAAATCTCCTCATGTTTCTTCAACTTACTTGATGCATAAGCTATCACTCCTCCATCATGCATTATCACGGCCCCCAACCCTTGCTTCAAGGAATCTGTACAAACTGTGAAGTCCTTTTCCATATACGACACTCATAGAATTGGCACACTAGTTAGTAACATCTTAGGCTCGATGAATGCACTATCACATTCATTTGTCCATTCATACCTTACCCCCTTGCGCTGCAAAGTGGTGATGGGTTTTGCTATTTTAGAGAACCCTTCCACAAATCTTTGATAATAACCTGCTAGCCCCATGAAGCTTCTTACCTCATGAGCATTTTTCGGCACCGACCATTCCATAATGGCCTTTACCTTTTCTAGGTCCACAAAAATTCCTTCACCGGAAATGATATGACCTAAATAGTAAATTTCCTTCTGGAAGAAGGAACACTTCAACAACTTCCCATACAATTTTTTCTCTCTAAGGTAGGACAACACTACTCGTAAGCATTCCTCATGTTCTCTTTCATTCTTGGAATAGATGAGGATATCATCTAGAAATACTTGTACAAAGAAGTGTAAGTATTTTTGGAATACACCATTCATGAGGCTCATGAATATTGCTGGAGAATTCGTCAATCCGAAAGGTACTACAATGAACTCGTAATGCCCAAACCAAGTTTGAAAGGTAGTTTTAGGAATATCACCTTCCTTAATCCTTAATTGGTGATACCCTGATCGCAAATCAATTTTTGAGAATATCGTTGGTCCTTTCATCTGATCAAAGAGATCATTTGTTCGTGGAATCGGGTACCTATTTTTCACTATAGCACGATTCAAGTGCCTATAATCTATACATAGTGGTAAGGAACCATCCTTCTTCTTCACAAAGATTACTGGTGCACCACAAGGTGAGACACTGGGCCTTATTATCCTTAAGTCAAGTAGCTCTTTTAACTGCATTTTAAACTCACAAAGTTCTGGCGTTGTCATCCTACATGGAGTCTTAGAAATTAGTTCTGCACCAGGTTTTAGCTCAATAGTAAAATCAAGCTCCCTCTCAGGAGGTAACCCTGGCAACTCATTCAGAGAAACATCCTTAAACTATGACAATACTGGGTACTGATCTAAGGAGGGTCCTTTCCTTTCACTCATTTCTTCAACTACATAAAGTCAACAACCTTACCTCATGCACTACTTAACCTTCATAGTTGAGATAAAGCGTAGAGACACCTTTCTTCGTACACCGTGGATCTCTATTGGCCTTCCTTTATTGTCAACACAAAGCACCCTTTTTGCGAAACAATCTACCATAACTCCATGGGCTTCTAACCAATCCATTCCCATGATTAGGTCATACATCCCAAGAGCACTGACGTATACCTTCAACCTGGTAGTACACACTCCCAAGCCTACTAGAAAATTATCAATGCTAGGTCCTACCACTTTCATTTCCCTCGAAGCCATCTCGACTTGTTTATAGTCATTATGCTTGTAGGATGCCAACCCACTCTTTTCTAATGCAGATGGTGAAATGAAACTATCTGTAGCACTAGAATTAAATAAAATTTTAACATTGATATGATCTAGCGTACCTGACGACTCCACCACCATGGATTGATGTTCTTCCTGGTGATTATTAACTGTTGCATAAATCTGGTGGCTACCACTTGCTCTTCCCATCGAGGCCTTTCCTTCTCTATGCACAAATCCTACTTGCAACTCTGGGCAGTCATGCTGGTAATGGGGTCCTCCACATCCCCAACATGTAACACAATATGGAACCTGCACACTGTTGTGAGACGATCTCTGAAATGAGTTCCTTCCCCTGGAACCCCTGCCCCTACTAGTTTCTCCCTGAGAAGGTCATAAACCTACCTGCGTCATTGGTGAAGAGCGGGATGATGCACTTGCTGCCATTGAAATACCTATGGCAACTATCCTTGGTGTGAATATATTACCATAAGTAGGTTGCCTAGAGCTCCCTCCCTTGGAGAAGGTCCTAGGGGCCTTCCCCATGAGTCCAGGATGAGGTGGAAAGGTCAATCGCATACCTCTATTTAAGGTCATGTGTTCCTCAGCATAACGTGCATTTTCAACTGCTTTTGTTACTGAAGACGGTTTCCACATCCATACCATGGCCCTTATATTAGGGTTTAACCCATAGACAAAGTGTTCTGCCTATCATTGATCATTATCCATGTACGAAACATATTTTACTAATTCCATGAACCTGATCTCATACTCTTCCATGGTCTTGTTTCCCTATACTAGAGCATGAAATGCTCCCACCTGTTGTTCCTCGTAGTAAGATGGTAGATATTTCCTTCAGAACCTTTCCTCAAAAAGTTCCCAAGAGACGGTTTCTAGGGTAAGGTGCAACTGCCTCTCCAGGTTGCCCCACTAGTTCAAGGCACTGTCCCTTAACTGAAAGATTTATATTTTCGCCTTTGATGTGGATGCATAGTCTCTTAAGGTGAAACATTGTGTCATCCCTTCCAACCATGCTTTTGTAAGTTCACTGGCATGATCCTCGACGAACTCTAGAAGTTTGATCTTCTGCATTTATCTAGTGATGTCCTCGGGTGGAGACCCTCCCCCTGAATCCCTCGACGCTTCAGGATTACCCATTCCATATGGTGGGGGATCCACTTCAAACCTTGTTGGTTTATGCCCCTTTAAATTCTCATTAATGGCCTCCAAAGAGTGCAGAATGAGGGATAATTCAGGCGATGGTGGTGGTGGCATTGGCAGTCCCTGTGACAATGCCCCTCTACCTCGATTTCCTCGAGTCCTAACCATCCTGTATAATTGAATCTACATCAATCAAAAATTTGTCGGAGAGATTCTAAGAAAATTCACATTTGCGCAACTTAAACTTGAAAACATAGGGTTAGGCGTAAGTTTTTTTTTACTTGTCTTTAAACAAATGTTACTCTCTTTAGGGGAAGTGGCTAATTCAGGGTTAAAGCATATAAGCTCAATGTCTTCGCCTAAGAAAACTATTGACTCCCTCGTCTGGTAGCTATGCTAGCACTATACCACACTCGCCAATGTGCAGCAAATACCCTACGAAATGCCTTCTATTATTCACCATAACATGCGTCAAAGTCCCCACTCTATAATGACCTTTAATCTTTATAAAATTAATTTGAATATAACACTATTACAATCGTTAATCATATACACAACGTATGTTATTAATTCATACCATTATATAATATTAGCTATTTAATCCATCATTAGTTACCAACCCATTATTAGCACTATAACTTTATAATGTTAATTTAATTATTAGATTAACTAATAAATTATTTAAATAAATAAATCAATTAATTACTATAATCAATTAATTTAATACATCAATTAAATACTTTAATTAATTAATTACTTACTACTAATTAATCCATTATACTAGTTAATCCATATAATTAATTTAATTGATTAACTTATCATCTAGCATTAGAATAAAAATAAAATAATTAAATTTTATAAGATATATATATATATATATATATATATATATATATATATATATATATAAGAAATAAAAGAAATAAAAGAAAATAAAATAAGTTAAATAAATATATATATATATAACAAAAAAAAAATTAAATAAGAAGTGGAGGGTGGGAAAAGTGGGTGCTCGCATGAGATCCACGTGTCCTGCCCTGCTCCCTCCCTCTCTCCCTATCTAAACCCTAAAACCTCATTTTCCCACTCATTTTTCCTCTTGCGAGGCCCCTGGCTACACGGTTGGCCACCATGGCTAGCCTCATCTTTCTCTGCGTAAGCAACCTGTTGGCTTCAGATTTGAAGATCTACATGGTCGTGGGGTCAAAACCCCTTTGTTGTGCATAATGAAACTCTCATTGGCATAGTGGTAAGGCGATGGGTTTGGCTTGCGGAGGTTGCGGGTTTGAACCTCCCGGATCTCCTTCATTTGTGAAGGTGTTATGCTGGTTGGAGAAGTCGTCCACACATTATGCAATGGTAATATGCCCAAGATCCAATGCATAGCCTATGATCGAAGGTCCCGAGTTCAAATCCTTCTAACTCCAAAACTTTTACTGGTGGGCTGGTGCCCAGCGTTTGCGAAGACTCTGCTCGATGGGAGGTCTCCGGTTTGAATCCGATA
>JASDQU010250723.1:0-13331 GCA_032191745.1 Picea mariana
AGAACTCCAACGTTGAGATTATTGTGTTAAAACAACATTTCAAACTTCTTAAATTTGAAACCCTACTAACCCTAACGCCTTACTAACCCTAATTAAATGATGAAGTCATGCCTCTTTTTGGTTCTTGCTTGATATAAAATGTTGTGGCTTAGTCATCTAGCATAGACATTGAAGTGTTGATTATTGTCATTGGCCAATTTGCAAAACGTCCACCTCTTTTCCTATCAAACTAACCCTAGAATAAGGTTGACGTCACTCTCTAGCAAGTATAGTGATGCAGCAACCTTTGTATATGAGCATATTAATGATATTTAATGCATTGTGATAATTCAAGGATTGATTTTATACATTGGATGATATATCATTTCCAGTATTATTGAGAAGTAATATTACAAGCCATAGTCATTTTTAGTAATCATTGACTTCGTCAATAATTACTGCTATATGTGTTCATATATATATATAATAAAGATAGTCATTAGTTTATGAAGTACTAACCACCGTTGCACATTTTAGTTTTATTGTTGCCTTGTCTCGCAAACAGGTGCCTATTCTGTGGAATACTTTCATTTTGACTATCTTCTTGGCAGTAATCTGTGAAAGGAAAACCTATTTTAACCTTTTGAGCCTTAATCCCTTGATCCTTTTCCTTTCAATACCCCAGATTACTAGGGACATCTCCCTTGGGTTTAGCCACCCTAAATAGAAAGAGCTCCCCATCGAGGTGAAAGTGGGTGGGGAAACTCCTGTTACGCCAGTTTGATTCTTGCCTTTCAAAGCTACTTGACCTATACTACAAACTGAGCGATAACAATAACCATTGGAAAGATTTTGTCAGAGTGGAATGTGTCTAAGGAACCATATTTTGACTTAGTGCATTATGTTATTCATAAATTGGGATGAAGAAGAACTTGTATTCTAATTGATGATGTTAGGGACCTAACTTCCTTGACCCCTCACGTAGGTAGAATAATATATTTTATATGTAATGAAGACCGACATTAGTTTATAGTGTCTATTGAATAATGTGAATAATTATAATGTAAGAATACTAAATAGAATCTTTCGCTTCTATAAATATTTTCCTCTAGAATGTTCTTTAGAAGTTAGAATGAGTATAAATAGGAGTAGAAGGCATGAGAAAGTATTGTCTTGATAATTATTGTAATAGAGCTCAGCTCCGTTGGAGGTTTCCCCCTCGAAGAGGAAAGTGAAAATTTCTTCCATTCAATAAAGGTTTTATTGTTGGTATTTTTATTCTCATTATTTTGTTGTTTCGTTGGTAATTGCTTCTATATTTTTGTTTCTACTCATTATAATATATTTGGTACCTTACAAGAGGTATCATAGCTCTCTCCTCTGCGGAAACTATGGGAATTTTTTTCATGGTAGAGACATGTACTATCGTCATATTTAAAGCACAGAGATCTTTCGTTCAGCAGGTAAAACTATGGTGGGTAAGGATACACATAAGAAATACAAACAGTTTCACGGGTTTACTTAGAAACAAACGTTTCACCTTGTTGGAAACCTCTGTAACCCATGTTGGTACTCTGTTATCCCCATTTTTTAGGGATAACTAAGGAGATGATGTCTCGAGGCCCTCAGGTCACAGACATGGAGTATCGAGAGATAGATAACTAACATCATCCACGTGCACAGACAGAGACCCACTTCACCACCACACATCCTGGATTTGTCACGATGGCATTCACCACATCAACTTGCTTCTAGAAGACAATGGGTCTTTCTCCATGAGGTACAAGTTAGGTATTGTGGTAAGTATCACTTTAGTACTTGAGGCATTTGAATATGTTGCATTTAAAGATTATTTGGATTATAGGGTGTCTGCTTGGAAATTATGCTCATTTTCATGTTTCACCTTGCTGGTTGACATTGCACCCTAGTAAGTGGTCACCCTTGGGGATGGGTTTGCTACTGGGAGGTCCCCTTGATGAGTCATCATGCCATTCTCAATCATACTTATCACATTTCACATTTCATCTCCTTATGTTTTTGTATTTTCAGGTGTACTATCCCAAGAAGGGATTTTAACTCATTTCATGGGAAGAAGGGGTTGAAGGCCCAAAGGGAATGTAGATGGAAAAAGATAAAATCTAAAACTATAACCTTCTAGATTCTCTCCCAAAGAGGTCTTTAGAAAAATGAAATGTTTCTCCTAGAATATCAAAGACCTACAAAAGCAAATACACATATATAGAAATATCCCATTTGTTGAGGGATCTACACAAGTGTGTTACAAGATTTTATTTACCCCTATGGAAAACTGTGCACCTCTCCCTTCAAGTGACACTATGGTATTGCCCCCCAAGTTTCATGTTACCCATTGGGAGTACTCATTTGTTCTGGACCTTAATTAATTAAAGGAAAATAAATGGGCTTGGAAAAAGGATGCATTGAAAGCGAAGGTGAAACACGCCCTCTACAAAGGCACCCATAAATGAGACAATATGAACCCTTGTATTTCATGAAACCCATGCCAAAAATTCTTACCCCTCATCTACTTCATCTTCTTCACATGAATTAGAAAGGGTCCACTTAGGAAAAACTCCTTCAATCAAGGAATGATTCAGCCAATAGGTCACCTTATCAACCCTCCCATACCTAAACTTGGAAAATTGCATTGGCTCTTTGAGCACTTGTTTAATTTGATAAGGTGGTTTTTGATGCACATGTTTAGGTGGTTCTTGTATTAAATGTGATTTTACTTACCAAGATGTTTTGACTTGAGATCCATGGAGGGCACACTTGTATATATTTGCAAGACCTTGGTGATGGACGTTTTAAAGGAATAAGCCCATCTTAGGCCTTCATTGGGGTAGGAATCCCACTAGTTGGATGCCATGGCCCAAACCTTGGGGAAATAGAGAAGATGAACGTTGCAATTGTTTGAAGTGGAGTCAATTCTATATGTTATTATCCTCTTTGAGCCTCTCGAGCATCATAATTGTCCAAGTGTTTCTTGTTGTTGTAATAAATTTGTGCTACATCCATTTGAGTTGCAGAAAAACACTCTTAAAACCCTCATTTCACTCACTAATCTACCATAATAATTTGCTTGCAAGTTGTCATTAATAATCTATTTGATACTGGCTAATTGTTGGGAAATGTGTTTGTTGATTTATTGGGGTAGATTTGTTTTTCTAGCAATATTTTGCTACAGCCACAAGGCTATTATAATATATCTTCAATAACATTACTTAACAACCTTACTTTATCACTAAAGTCTTGCTTTATCTCACTTGAGTTATACTAGTCATTGCTAGCATAATCTCTTGCATATTTACTTAAATTTCAGTGACATATCTAGCAACTTTCATTATTATTTACTTGTTGATTTATTTCATTGTATAATGTTGCTAAATTTAGGACAACAAGCTTCACTTGCTTGTCCATTTGAATATTAGGCTTGTATATTTGTCTTTTATCTTGTCTTGGGTAGGTACAATTCTCTTCTACAGGTACACAATGCTTTGGAAACCATTTACCACCATCAAGACTCATTTCCAAGCCATATTCCATTTCTTAGATTGACCTATAGGGGCATCACCTTTCATTACTCCACTTTCCATCGCATTTGCCCCTAAGATCACCCGGGATGCCCCCTTTGTGTAGGATTTATCCTTCACAAAAGTGAGGGGAGTACCTATCTAAGGTGACAATGGATAGGTATTCTCATTGTATATTGATCCTAAATATAGGATAACAAGCTTCAATTTCTTTTCCATTTGAATATTAGGCTTGTATATTTGTCTTTTATCTTGTCTCGGGTAGGTACAATTCTATTTTGTAGGTACTCAAGGATTTGGAAACCATTTACCACCATCAAGACTCATTTACAATCCATATTCCACTTCTTACCTTGACCTATAGGGGCATCACTTTTCATTACTCCACTTTCCATCTCATTTCCTCCTAGGGTCACCCAGGATAACCCCTTTGTGTAGGATTTATCCTTCATAAAAGTGAGGGGAGTACCTGTCTAAGGTGACAATGGATAGGTGTTCCCATAGTTCTCACCATATTGTGTATTGGGTTGATTTTTTCCCAACCTACAATTTGTGCGATAACATTTTAGCATCGTTTTTGGGGAGGATTTTGAATCCTCTTTCGTGCCCTAAACATAATCTTGGAAATATTTGATTCCAAATCCTTTCACCCTAGCTTTCTTGGCAACTCCACTTGATGGAAGTTCTCTTCCCATTTTCCATCCTTGATGATCTAAGGCTCATTTGGCGAATCAACCATCCCATAATCCTTATTCTAGAAAAACCCTTCCCCCTGGAAGATTCAAACCTTCCAAAACCTACCAAAGAAAGCCTCCTCTCCATTCCTCCATTGTAAAACAACTTTTTCATAGTAATATTCCACTTGCACCAATGGCTCATCCTTGGGAAAAATACCTCTACAAGCCCTTGAACATGGTAGCCATCACTGGATATCCCAATACCATTCCTAAAGAGATCAACAAACGGTTGCAAAATTTTTCCAAGGAAAATGTAATCACCATAGAACAACATCTACATGACATCAGTCGAGACATGCAAAATGAAGGAGTAGAACATGACGATGTTGCAATGAAGTTATTGGCAACATCTCTCACTAAAGATGCCCAAAGGTGGTTTGATGGCTTACCAAATAATCACCTCACCATTTATGAAGACTTTGCTAAGATATTCAAAAGCAGATGGTCATTGAAGAAAGATAGCAGAATGATAATGACTCTGTTCAACCAGATAAAGAAAATGGAGAACGAGACAGTTAGTAAGTTTGATACCAGATTTGATAAACTACACAGCCAAATCCCCCAAGATTTGTGCCCTACTGTAGAATTTGCTCGTCTTATTTATGTTAATTCCTTTGAAGGGAAATTTGGTTTCATCTTAAGGGACAAGAAACCTCTCACCTTGGTAGAAGACAAAGAATATAGTCCAGACATTTTGGAGAATATTTTGTGCTCCAAGTTTGATCATTTTCAACATCCTCGTTCCAAAGAAGAACCAAAAGAAAAAGAAACTACAAACACTGCACAAGATCCAATTTTTCTCATAGCTCAGAAGCTTGATCAGATGAATACTCAGTTTGTCTAGACTCAAAATCAAGTTATGAGTTGGTTGACCACTTTGGAAAGGAATCATTTTTCTCCCATGCATCTATTTGTTAGGAAAGAACCCATGGGTTGGAAGGAAAAACTTCAACAAGAGGCAAATGATCCTAACACATTGAACCATGTCATGAGAGTTTTCTTCTCATCTTGGACATTCTTCCTCTGAATGAGGTTCTTGGCAAGGAGAGCACCATGGTGATTCCTCCAAGTTCACCATCCCAACAAGGTTAAACAAGTGCTAAAAGACCCTGTGAAATTTGCCAAGTTTAGGTGGCTCTTGTATTAAATGTGATTTTACTTACCATGATGCTTTGACTTGAGATCTTTGGATGGTACACTTGTATGTCTTTGCAAAACCTTGTTGAAGGATGTTTTGAAGGAACAAACCCAACTTGGGCCTTCATTGGGGCAGGAATCCCACTGGTAGGATTCCATGGCCCAGACCTTGGGACAATACAAGAGATGAATGTTTCCTTTGGAGGCAAAGGAAGACACCTTGGAGGACCTCACCTAACCCTTACAAGCCCAACTATTTTCCTTTGGAGGCTAAGATGACATATTGGAGGGCTTGATGTCACCCTAGGGATAGGATTTTTGTGGTGATGAGGATGTTTTATGGACACTTGGAAATTTTGGATGAGGAGGATCCCTTGCACCATGAAGAGAATCCTAGCGCATGAGAGGGAGGCTTTAGGAGGCCCAACGACTTCCTCTCTTTTGCTCAATGACTTGCTAAAGTGCCAATACATCAACCTAGGAGGGGTTGACGTCACAATTCGAGTTTTTTTTGTGCAAATTTTGAAGTTAAAATCAAATTTCTTTGTAAAGGGAAAAAAAAAAGGGGTATGGTCCCCTTGTTTTGTGGTTTACCCTAACTTTGTGTGGAAAAATGTTTTTTAGGAGTTTTTGTATAAATAAGGATCAAATTAATTTCATTATATCATAGCTATCTCATAAGAGAAGACTACTTGGCTGAAATTTGCACCCTACTTAGGCAATATGGACTATCTCTCTCTTTTTAAACTATATTTTGGTGTTTTCTCTTGGTATATTGTGGAGCTAAGGTGGTGCACACCTCTTGGGGGCTTGATTTCATGCTTTGGATGGATATTTCTTGGTAACCTAGAGTTTGTTCATGCTATTTGTGGAATTGGTAAGGAAATTTATGCATTTTGTTTGTGTTTTCTTCTAGTTTCATTGATATTATTGTCCTAAACCCTTGGAAGAGTACAAGAGAATACACCCTCCACCAAGGTCCTTTTTATTTGCAATTTTACAAGTCATTTTTTACAAGGTTGCTAGGAGGAGTAAAAGGGATTACACCCTCCTAGCCTTATTTGTTTTTGCATGCTCTAGGGAGTAGAAGGGCCCACACCCCTAGAGATATTTTGGAATCAACACTCATAAGCAAGACTCCATTTACCCATAGATTAAAGGCATTAATCTGAAATTTTCATTGGAGAAATAAATTACTTGCATTGGAATGTGTGATTTTACGAGATATTCAAATTGTTTGAAGTGGAATCAATTCTATATGTTATTAGCCTCTTTGAGCCTCTATGGCATCATATTTGGACAGTTATTTATTTTTGTTGTAATAAATTTTTTCTACATCCATTAGGGCTGCAGAAAAACACTCTTAAAACCTTCATTTCACTCACTAATCTACCATAAGAATTTGCTTGCAAGTTGTCCTTATAATCTACTTGATACTGGTTAATTGTTGGGAAAATTGTTTGTTGATTTCTTGGGGTAGATTTTTCTACTGTATAAATATTTTTCTACAGCCATAAGGCTGTCATAATATCTCTTCAATAACATTACTTAACAACCTTACTTTATCACTGAACTATGGCTTTATCTCACTTGAGTTATACTAGCCATTGCTAGCTTAATCTCTTGCATCTTTACTTGAATTTCAATGACATATCTAGTAGCTTTCATTATTATTTACTTGTTGATTTATATCATTGCATATTTTTTCTATATAGGACAACAAGCTTTACTTGCTTTTCCATTTGAATATTGAGCTTGTATATTTTTCTTTTCTCTTGTCTCAGGCCAAAATAATTCTCTTCTACAGGTACTCAAGGCTCTGGAAACCATTTACCACCATCAAGACTCATTTCCAAGACATCTTCCATTTCTTAACTTTACCTATATGGGAATCACCTTCCATTACTCCACTTTCCATATTATTTCCCCCTAGGGTCACCCGGGATACCCCCCTTGTGTAGGATTTCTCCTTCACTAAAGCGAGGGGAGTACTTGTCTAAGGTGACAGTGGATAGGTGTTCCCATAGTTCTCACCATCTTGTGGATTGGGTTAGGATTTTCCCAACCTTCAATTTTTGCAATAACATACCCTTCGAGTAGTACCACATCAGACAAAATTTGTACAAATCCATCACTCCCACGTACTTTCAGGTATATCGGGAGTCCCCTAGGTCTCCTGAAACTAGCTTTAGTTCATCTGATCAGTAACCTAACTGCTATAGTGAAATTGAGAACAAAAATCAGGAGGATACTCTCTAGTACCTGGATAATCATGTAGGATGACTAAGGGTATGTGTTATAGAAAGATTTGCCTCACCCTATGCAATCTTGCACAGAGGGCCTGTTTATATTTTCCTATGCAAACTTGAAGTCCCTTTTTGCAAATCCCAAAGCTAAAAACATGATTTTTCCACATATACGTGCCCTACCTATATTACAACATGCATATATGCAGGTTGCACCACTACAGCCTACGCACATCAGGAAATGTGCCCAAAATTAAAAAATGGTGTTAGGTTTCCGTATCATGTCATGAGATCAATGATCATTAGCCTTCCATATACTGGAAACGCTCTGACTCGACCCTTCAGTTCCACTTGAAGGCTATAAATGGGCCAAATCCAAGCTATGGAAAAAGGAGAAAGAATTCAACTTTGAGAGAAAAGTTACTCTAGAGAAATTATTCACTTCACATTGAGTCTGCATCCCTTTGTCCTTTAAGTCTGAACACATTGTTCAGCCCCCAAGATCTTCCCTTATTCATTGAGAACTTCATTGTTTCTCTTATATGAGCTTGTCTTTAATGGAGGATTGAAGTGGTGGAGGCCTAGATGGAAGGAACTTAGTTTCTCGGTTCTGAACTGTGCCGATATGGAAGTTTGTAATACATTCACTTATGTTGATTATATCTTAATAGAAATACTATTTTCCCGTCCAATTAATGTCTTAAAAATATTTGAATGATTATTCGATGGGTGTATTTGTTATGAATGTTGATGGATTATGTTATTGAATGTGCTAACAATATATATTATCACCGTATGCTTGTGTTTCTTGGTTTTTGAGGACTAGTTGCAGGTATATCGCTTTGGGTCAAGTGCTCAATGGTGGACTTCATCGAACGTCTAGACGAGGTAGGCCTCTTATCTTGTCTTGTTAGCATATTTTTTTATATAGCATACTTGAGATTAGAGTTTATTTATGCAGTCATTTCCTTCTGTTGTGGTTTACCCCTTGCCATAGAGATATTTTCCTCGTAATATAATTGGCGACCATACTGGGGATTGAATCTTCTTTTTGGGAGTTTGGAGTGTTTTTCTCCTTAAATTGCTCTCATTCATATTGAGTTTATTGTCGTATGATTGCTTGATAGCCTCTGTTCACTCAAGGTCTGAGTTTCTTAGCCTTCTCCTTAGCTTAGTTGTGTTTTGACATATATACGCGAGTTTTTGCTTAACAGTGGCGTACATACGCGTGTTGTACTTCTGCAAGCTGCGTAAATACGCACTTTTCCCTTGAACAGTCGCATACATCAACCTTTGTTACTTGATTGCTGGGTTTGGTGGTTGTTGGGTAGGTTTTGATGATTGTTGAGTCTTATTGGGTCTCTGTGGTGACTGTTAAGTGTCTGTGGAATGACAAGAAACATGTCTTTGGTTGAATTTTTGGGCGGTGCCTTTCTCATCATCTTTTCATTTTGATTGTACTTTCACCTTGGGCTGGGTGTTTTGATCCTTGATATCCTACTTGGGTTTTTTTTGTCTATACACATTAGAGTCTTTATATCAAGCTGTTGTTCAGTCCTTGGATTTTCAATCTCTTATATTGAAAATACAAAAATATTAGGAATTTTACATTGGTTGGAATTTTAATCTCTTGAGTCTTTGTCATTCATCTTACTACATGTAAAGAAAGATTGCATTTTATTTAGAATTGCATAATTGAATTGAAAATTGCATTTTTGAAAAGCATATCATTTCTTGGAAATTGAAGTTAGGACTTTGCATTGTATTCATATTCATTTATTTACTCGTTGATTCATAACATCACTAGTTTCATGACCACATTTGTTTTAGTAAGCACAACCACTAAAAGTAACGCTATAATTTAAAATTGATTAGTAGCAATTTTATTTTCTAGGGTGCACAAAATAGCTTAGGATTTAGAGCCCTGGAATAGGATTTTGTGAGTAAAACTCTCCAAGGCTATTAAATCAACATGTGTTTCTGACTAAGGGAGTGGAGAAATCCATTGTATAATAGGTAATATCAGGAGGCTCCGCTTACATCGGAGTTAAGCACGAGGTCGCATGAGGTCGGTTGAAGGGATATCCCCCCGATACCTTCTTAGCGTCAGATATATTTCTGTGGATCTATTCATATATGGGGATCTTGCTAGTACCCTTACCTCTATGAGAGGTGGTGCTTTTAAGGTTTCGGGATTTGCTACCCTGCCCATACTATGGACCTGACTTACAATTGTTTGTCTCTGCATCGTTTATACCGTGGTTTCTTAGTTGCTTGACTTAGGTACCACATAGGTTACTTGCAGGGGTTATTTTGTAGGTGCCCTGGGTCAGATAAGGGTTGGACATCACACAACCTTTATGGAGGATTACCTCTTCGGGAGGATCTGACCGACTGGTTTTTAAGCCCACGAGGGCCCTTATAACTGATTATGTTTCCTCCAATCTTTAGCAGCGGAGTCTCAGGCCCCTATTGGGAGAGGCATGCCTACTTTAGAAAGGGAGGTCCCTTTCAGCCAATTTATCTTGTTTGTGTGCATATTGTTCATTTGATTATTTTTGGTGTGCTCTTTGATTACTAGTTGGCCTTAGGATTTTTTTTTATTTTTTTTATTTCTTGAATCTTGAGTCATTGTGGAGTCAGACCAGCTTCCCTGTAGGTCTCACTGCTTGTTACAGTTACCATCGCATTTTGANGCATATTGTTCGTTTGATTATTTTTGGTGTGCTCTTTGATTACTAGTTGGCCTTAGGATTTTTTTTTATTTTTTTTATTTCTTGAATCTTGAGTCATTGTGGAGTCAGACCAGCTTCCCTGTAGGTCTCACTGCTTGTTACAGTTACCATCGCATTTTGATTCTTTGCCTTCTAAAAGGCGTAGAGTTATTAAACATGGTACACACACCTCCACTTATCATACTTGTGATTCTACAAGGATGAGTACTGAATCAAGTCATCAAGATAATGGAAGCCCTTCGACTCCCACACCTACTATAGTTAATGGTACCCCTTTGACTCCTTCAACCACAATGGTTGTAGTGTCAGGGGCACCTATCATCACTATTGCCCGTCCTATAGTGAACACTCAACCTTTTAATATCGAGTCTAATCATGTTTCTTATGGATGAAGTAACCAACCTAGCGGACAAGCTTCTGCTCAAGTTTCGTCCTTTACACTCACCACCTCAGTGTTGATTTCAACCAACACGTTTGGCATGACGAATCCACCTTTATCCTCTGGATTCACACACGGAGGAGGTCAGAGTCACACCTTGGGAAACCCCCAACCTTGGTCCACTCTGGTTGGGGGTAGTTTTTATAACCCTCATCAGAACATTCCTACTAGAATGATGCCCAACCAACCCCTTATGAATCATCCTGGAGGAAGGTCTTACAATCCCAGACAGAGCCATGGTGTTTACCAACACCATGTATGGGTTGCACTTCCCCAACCTTAATGTTTCTAGGGAGCTTGGGGCCAGATGTCGCAACCCCGTCTCCCTTTTCTATCCACTCTCAATCTGCCAGAATTGTCTAAGTTGATGAACGACCCTGTGTGTCATGATCCTACGTGGCCCCTCATTCCCACCAAGCTTCCTTCATATATTCTGAAATTCGAAGGCAAGAATGGAGAGGATCATGGTGATCATGTTACCACCTTTCACCTATGGTACTCTTTAAATTCCCTTAATGATGATTCCACTTGGTTAATATTGTTTCAATGCACCCTCACAGAGGTTTCCGCAAAATGGTATATTGAGCTACCTAGGGGGCATACGAGACCTTTATTCAGATGGTTTTAGTCTTCCTTAACCACTTCCAATTGTCGGTTCGTTATAATGTTGGCCTAGAACTTTTGTCGACTTTACGCCAGGACAAAGCCACTTATATCTTAGATCACATCCAGGAGTGGCGTATATGGAAGAGGTTGATCAAGACCTGCATACCCTAGAATTCCTACTAGAGTGGTTCCTTAAATCTCTACAACCTCTTATTTCAAAGGATGTTGATACATCTGGGGTTACATCTAAGGAAGAAGCGATTTTCAAAGCCCAATAGTTAGATGTTATATATGCTCAGTCTGGAATGTTATACGAGATTCTTCCTGATGCACCGAGGTCAAACTATGACCCTAGACAAAAGCTTGGGCCTCATGCTGATGGCATTGTAGGTTCCGCCAATGTGAAATCTGCAAACTCAGTGACAAACCATTTGAAAGAGTTGTCTCTAAACCAATCTGCAGGAGGTCTAGCTTCATCTGTGTATTCCAATCCCACTCAATCGGGGGATGTACATTCYGTGAAATCATCGATTGGCCCAAATKGTAACCAACAAYTGAGTGGGAATAAGAAGAAAGGACGTAATAATAATTGTAAGGGTGGGAAGAATAATAAACCCAAGGACAATGGTAATAATGAGAAGAYGAATAATAATGTTGGTGAGGGAAAGAGAGAAAGGTATAAGGTGAAKTTTCCCCGTAAGCTTTGTACAGACGATCACCTTACTCAATTATGCCCCAAAATTGTGGAAGCTGCAAGGCTCTTATCTCTATTGCTCGTCGTGATAACAAATCCTTTTCCATATAACTAGCACATGGCCTCRAGCTCCTCAAATGTCAAAAATGTGGTGAGTGGAAGTCAAAACCCACTGGCACAAGAYGATGGTTGTTTACGCATCAATATGGTCAAATATGAGGTTAATGTAGCCAYCCGATCTCGCGATTACAGTTCTCCACAAAATGTACATGTTCTATAGTCTCCTCCTCCTTCAAATACACCCTTACAGATCAAAAACCAAAGCCACCACCTTGTATTCCAAAAGGATTACTCAAGTGCTCTACCCACAATCCTAATGCTAGAGCCACCTAGAATTACTCTATTGTTGAGGACTTGGGTCAAACACCTTGTGCGATGTCGTCTCCGGAGGTACTCCAGACGTGTCCTTCACAAAGGAATGTCTTGCTATCTACGTTAGGAGCTCTAGATCCCAATGGCTCTAAATTTATCAAGTTTGACATGAAGCCTCACTTTTCGTACCATGTGGTATTCCAATTTCATGTGGTTTAATCGAAGTATATCATCAAGCGTACTATTGTCGATGAAGGCACTGAAACATGTGTGATGTCCTTGGTATGTTGGAAATCCCTCAGCTCTCCAACTCTCTCTCAGTCTCCAACTATGTTGACTGATTTTGATGGTCGTTCCTTCCACCCTCACGGTATTCTTCTTGCATTTCCAGTCCAGTTAGGTGGGAAGACGGTAGAGCTAGATGTCAAGGTGGTTGATGTGCCCCTCGATTATAACGTATTACTAGGACGCAATTGGACTTACACTATGACTGCCATTGTATCGTTCATATTTCGTACTCTATGTTTTCCTCACAATGGGAAGATCATGACGATCGATCAGTTGTCCTTTTTGTATGCTATCCCTAGTGCATCTATTGGGCCGTCAATCCCCATGGTCAAAAATTCTCAACCGACAACTGAGAATATCAGTGTCGGAATATATTTGTCCCTTATGGGTACCTTCGACTTCATGGCACCGGTTCATCATATTTATGCCATGTCCAATAGGCCCATTTCGTTAGAGAGGTTCGTTCCTTTCCGCACTTCCTATTTTAATGATCCTTGGACCCCACATTCCTCAACTATTGGATCATGTTGTCATTGATGTCAATGGT
>JASDQU010250724.1:3194-16334 GCA_032191745.1 Picea mariana
TGATAGACGTAGCCCACACTGGGTGAACCACGTAAATCTGTGTCTCCATTGTATAGTGTATCTTTTGTGTTTTGTTTCCGCATTTGTTTTATTTTATTGCTCCATGGTCCTGTTTTTCTAACACTAACTTAGAACATGTCCCCATTCTCACGGAACTTCTCATGGGTTTCACTCAGAGATACACATGATCTCCCACTTTGAACTCTATATGAGTCCTCTTGTTATTTGCATAGATATTTTGTCTGTCTTGGGATACTTTCATATTATTCCTTATCTTAATCATGGCATGTTCCATCTCCTTCATCAATTCTGGTCCAAGTGTGATTCTATCCATTGGAATGTCCCAACTGATTGGAACTCTACAATTTCTACCATATAGAACCTCAAACGAGATCATCTTGAATGATTCATGAGAACCATTGTTGTAGGCAAACTCTACTAGGGGTAGATACTCTTCCCATAGCTTAAGATGTGCATAACATGCATCCTCAAAATATTCTCTAATACTCTATTCAATATTTTGGTATGACCATTTGTTTGAGGATGTTAGGTCATGCTAAACACCAATTTCATTCCTAATCCTGCAAACAAGATTTTCCAAAAACTTGAAGTGAACTTGGCATCTCTATTCAAGATTATGGTGTTGGGAAAACCATGTCATTTGAAAATTTCCTTCATAAAATGTTAGCAACATCTGTGGATTTGAAAGTATATTTAATGGGGATGAAGTGAGTTTCCTCGCTCATCTTATCCACTACAACCATGATCAAATCATGTTGCTTTATTTTTTTTGAAAAACCAGTGATGAAATCCATGGAAATCATTGCCCATTTCCACTCTAGAATTTGTGAAGGATTCAATATCCCAGCATGATGTTTGTGCTCAACTTTTACATGTTGACACTCCAAGCATTTAGCTATGTACTGAGTGTTGGAGTTACTTCACACACACCTAGGATTTATTTTTCCTAAGGCTTTTCCTTGTTTATTAGTCATAATTAGTCATTATCCAGTCTCTTATATTTTAGGGGAGAATATTCCACCTGGAGAATATTCTCTTTCAGTTGACACTTCAGTTTGACTAGTTGAGTTGAGTTTAGATGTTGCATTGGTTTTGTCACCATGCAACATTGGGATCATCACCATGATAATTCGACCTTTCCTTGGTANTATCATCACCAGAATGGCGCATTATCCTTGATTCCCTGAGTTAACTCCTCACTACTCTTTGTTCAGTCAATTAACTGAAGACTAGTTGACTAGTTAACTCAACTAGGTGGCAGTTCACTCTCGTAACTTCCTGAGAGACTAGACTAGGTGGTAGTTCACTCCCGTAACTGTTGGTGTGTGTCTATGTCACTCTAGACCACCACTATGGTGCATTAGTTCTCCTCCAGTGCACACTCATTGAGCTATATAGAGTATAACATGTGTAAATTATTCATTTTCACAACAATTAATGAGAATCCTTTCATTCTTTTCTCTCCTTCTTCTTCTTTCTCCAATTCTCTCTGAAAATGTGTGTATTACTTTTTATCTAGATCTATTATGTGAAGGTTCAACACATTTACATGGTATCAGATCCGATGGACTGCTAAGCAAAATCTACACCAAAATTTTTTGCTGGTACAAAAGATTGAAGACAGTGGAAAGATGGATTTCCAAAAAGAATTCATTCTTACACCTTAAAACTATTTTGCATGGAAGGAGAAAATAGCCATACATCTTTGAACTAGAGGGTTGTATAGGTTAACCTTTAATACATATATAGAACCAAAATCAGCCATAGAAAAATCCAATTACTTAAATCACATGGATGAGGCACTCAGAACAATTTGCAGTCTTATTTCTCCTGATCTCCTTTTTCACATATCTTCCTGTAAGACTGCCAATGAAGCCTGAAAAACCTTGGAAGGGCTATTTGGAAAACAGGATGAGATGAGAGGACACATGTTTGAGGTGGAGTTTCTCACATTGGATCCAAAAATCTTTGAAAATATCCAATATTTCTTTACAAAATTTAAGGATTTACTATCGCAACTCAAAGCTTGTGGGATTGATAAATCGACAGAGGAGAAACAAATGGTTCTCACCATTCTCTCAAATCTTGGTATTGAATTATTTGTATTCGTATCAACATTCCATACTATCATATTCGCCTCTGGAGCCACCTGGAAGATGCCTTCTCTTGAGGACTTTATCGAATCCCTGACACAAGAGAAAACTAAGCTCATCAACATGGGCACAATCAAGGAAGGGTACACAAAAACCTTCATCGATGCCTCCAAATCCAAAGGGGAAAAGGGAAGAAAAGTGGAGAAATGCACGTATTTTCACAAAGGATTCCATTCGAAATACGCATGCATGCAGAAAAAAATAGATTTGGTCTCTCGAATGCTTCAGAAAAACAACTTTGGAGATCACATACCCGAGGGTGCCAAGAAGAAGAAGCCAGAAGATCTGAATTCCAAGAAAGGCAATTATGGCCATGCCTTGATTTCCATCAACTACTCTCCCGATGCTTGGATCGTTGATTCAGGAGCATCAAATCATATGGCTGCATCAAAAGAAGTATATTATTCTTTGGATGCATTCAAAGGTCCTCCTATTCTGATGGGGGACAACTCTTATGTCGAAGTCACCAGCAAATGAAGTATTGAACTCACCATTGGAAGCTTCGAGAATGTGTTGCACATTCCCAAACTTTAGGGTGTATCAAATGAAAAATTATAGCACTGGAAAGAAAGTCAAATTCACACCAAATTCTATGGATATCTACAACATGCAAACCAACTCCAGGGTTGCTACCGGTGAGGTAAATGATCAATCTAGATTGTATACTTTTTCTAAATTCATTGAACCTGATTCTGCTTTACTGCTTACTCATGTTGATGAAAGTAGTAGGATATGGCACGAAAGGTTTGGAAATTTGAATTTCAGATACATGTAACACCTTAGCAAAAAAATATTGGTTGATGGTCTACTAGTGTTGGCACAGGGGCAGACCCAGGGTTCAACGCTCAAGAGCGCACCAACAAATCCCTAACTACTGGCCCTTTCGGCAACACCTGCAAAGAAGATGAAGTCTCACCCGAGGTAGAGGCAGGGGTGGTTGCAAGACTCAGGTGTCTGCAACCTTAGCTGGGACACATATCTGTGATTATCTTTCTTACGGCACACTTAGCATCAGTTATTCCTTAACATACATTCATTAATACACTTCACAGAAAGCACAGAGCACCACAGTAATTACTCAGATCTAGCACTTGGAAATGATAAACAGGTTATACTTAATAGATTAAGCACTTATCATCTTATGTATCATATCTAGCATGCATTCATATCTCATAAGCACAAAGCATCAATAGATCTATCTAAACATATTAGAGCACTTAGCAAGAGAGAGACAAACACATTAGCACAATACACAGAGTTACCGTGGTTCACCCCCACCCTGGGGCTACGTCCACAAAGTCTTCTTTTGTTATTATCTTCGGTAAACCAAGTTACAACACAAAGCCTTCAAGATCCTACCCTTCCTAGGACAAGAGATCTGTGCAGCTTGCTATATCCTCTTTCCCCGGGTAGATCCAAGCACTAAGTCCTCCCCTGACCCGTGCACTCAACACTTACAATACTTACAGTAGGTACAGAGCTCTTACAGTCACACAGACATCTGATCACATAGATCTACTTTATGCACTAAGCCATTCACTTTACATCACACACCCCCCTTTTCATACGCATCTCCTACCCTTCTATTTATACATACAAAAGGCCTAAATAAGGTCCGATATCCCTTTCCCATTACAATATTCCCAAAAATCCCAAAAAAGGGGCAGAGATCTTGTGATCTCCTCTTCCCCATGCGCTCCTTCTCCAACTAGATGTCGGAGTACCGACAACAGTCAAATATGACCAAGTATTCCTCAAACTTGGTTAAGGGCCAACAGGCCCCCAACACTCATCTGTGACTCATCTCGAACCACTCAGGTCTGACCAGTTCCTCTTCGAACACCTCGAGCTTGGCTCGAGCTGCTTTGATCTGCTGCTTTGCGGTTTCCTCTTGCTTGACGAACTCCTATATGAGTGAATTATTGACTGGTCCTTCTAGGTGCTACTCTGTTGTAATCACGACCTGTTGTAGCTCTGTCCCTTGGTTCTCAATCTTTAAAAATAGTTTTCATGCCTTATCCTGCAAAGGTTGAAGTTGTTGTGTGACTTCCATGACCTTTCTCTGGATCATGTGGATCTGCTGCTGTGTGAAACATTGCCCGTGGGATCGCTTCATTTTCTCTATAGTTGATAGGGCCTTCAACTGCATTTGAAGTCTATCTGCATGTTGCTTCACCTCCTGGAGTTACGACTCCATTTTATGTAATTTCGGGTACTCGGTCAGGTTCTCATGTATCTGCGCACTTCTGGTACTTAGTTGTTTGCATTCTTCAGTGAGTTCTTTAATCCTTTCTACTGTACCCCGGGCAGTTATTTCTCGTTGGTCACGCTCTTCTTGCGGGGTACTTGGGATGATCTGAATATCTAAGTCCACGACTCTTTGTTGCAGTTGCTGAATAACTTCACCAAGCTTCATCACTTGAAAATATAAGGGTTCTTTGGCCTTTTGTTCTAAGCCGGTCATAGAGCGAAATTCTCTGTTGACAGCTTCTTTGATTTCAATCTTCTTCACGAGAAGTTTCTCCTTCTCCTTTTAGATTTTCACTCTGTCTCTATCAAATTTCTCATGGATGGCCTCCTTCTCTTGCTGTGCAGCTTGGCGCTGCTCTATGATTTCCTCCTGTGCTTGCTTTAGGGCCTGGGTGGCCTGCGCTATTACTTCTTCCACTTTCTTAAGGCGTACTTCGACTATGTTGGCAATCCTGCGGAGTTGAACTGATTCATCTCCTGCTTTTGTTGTTCCTTCTGGCATGGTTGCAGTGGAGACTGCGTGGTTAGACTGAAGTTCTCGCTGCACTCCTTGGAGCTCGGCTTCAATTCTGTTGTACATCATCTGTTGCTTGGCCTCCTACTTTTTTGTAATTTCTTCTATGGCTTCATTCAAAGTTGCAAGGATAAAGCTTAAGTCATTGAGGTTGAGCGTGGTCTTCATCTTGGTCACAGTCGCTTTTTCTTTCTTCTTAGAGGAATACTTCGAAGGTGACCCTTTTCTCCTCTTTGGAACTTCGACTTCTTCTTCTGGTTGTTGTTCAACTTCCTCTAGGTTGTCGTTGTTACCTTCTTGATCGAGTGTGATGAAAGTTGTCTTTACAGAGTAGCTATCTACATCCTAAACCTCTTCAGGATTCTTTGTTTCCTTTGTATTCTTTGTCTTCTTCATCTTACTGGGCCCAGGTGTGTCTTGTGCAGCTTCTGGGTTGTCAATATCTGAAATGTCCACTAGATCTGCTGGAACAAGGAGGTCCACCGACCATTCCTTGGTGATTTCTTCTAGGTCTTCTTCGGTCAGCTTATAATAGGACTGAAGTTGTTCTTGGTGTTCATCAACGCATGGAGTTAGGTATATAAAGTGGTGGTTTGCGCTAAACTTTATCAAAGTCCGAAACCTTTGTAAAGTGTTCAGGGTTATGCGACGTTCACCCCCTATGGCTTCTTTCAGTTGGTTATAGTATCTATGAAAAATGGCATTTGATTTCCACTGCTTGCTCATGTCCGTCGAGTACCATAAGGTACTGAACTTCGTAGCTAATGGTTCGAATGGGTCGAGGTTGGGGAAGGTTGTGCCTTCTGGTATCTCCCATGCAACAAAGGGGATCAATATTAGCAACCATCTAAAGTGGAATTCATGCCCCTTGTCCTGGGATTCTCTACAGTCAATTTCTAGCTGATTGACCAAATATTTTGCCCAATTCATTTGTAGTCCCTCCGCGCACTTCCCTGCGAGATAACCTACAAAGCCAGATACTTGTGTAGGTCTATGCTTACATACCATCTTCCCTTCTATCAGCTGACATGCGAGGTGCACTATGCCACTCTCGATAGAGGCTACCTTGTAACCTTGCGCGCATTTTTCAACATTTCCACAAGCCTCTTAATCTTTTGTGAAAGAGCGTGGTCCGCGGTCTTTCCAAGGTAGTACTCATGGGGATCAGGGCCCTACATACTAAGCTTAGTAATCCTATTGATCAGCGTCGGATCAACAGTTATGTGATGATTTAACCACAAGTATCCTCTGTGGTAACTTTCTAGCAGCAATTTCACACAAGTAGTCACCTCCTGATGTCTGTCGAAGTGCGGTATTTTCATAACATTGAGCAGAGTAAACTACGCAAGGTTCATCATCCATTGCTGAGGGACTATCTTTGAGTTCTAGACCTTAGTCCTTGTTAAGTACTTATATGGTACGAGCATGTTGTAAGATTTACGGTCTCCCGGGTTGAAGTTGCAAAACTTCAACGTTGTAACCTTGTCTTGATCTGCACGGTAGGTGCGAACTCCTTTCAGTAGATATCCAAGGACTAGGGTGTACTCAAAGTCTCTAGGGACACTGTCCCTATTAATCTCACCACTTAGAGGGGGAATGTAAGCTGGTAGGATGGTTGGCACTAACTTCGCATTGGTTGGATCGTCCCTATGCTTAGTTCTCAACTCTGTGTCGTCTCGAGATGTTCGAGCTCGAGCAGTCGATGGGGAGGCTTCCACACCTCTTGACGACGAGGCTTGGACTGCAGTGGATATCCCTCTTTCTGACATGACTCTTGTTGTCCTTAAGCTAGCAAGTACTTCTCTCACTAATTCTTCTGCTACACTAAGCTCGTCAGACATGTAAGCTCGGGATCACTGTCTTGGGTTGTCAATGGACTGTCGGTAACATAATTAGATAGAGAATAAAACTGGAGTAATCATTGTTTCATAATGCGGGTATTCTGTAAGCTCAAGTTCTCAATTGGAAAAAGTGTCTTTCGGGCATGGCACGACGGAATAAGTAAGTAACTCTGCAATGGACTGCTTGCAACAGATATGAAGCTTTTATTAACTACGTTCTATCCGTTCTGGTGCTATCCAACGGTCTAGTGGTAACCCATAACTTCTTTTCGATCTGTTCGAAGCGGTGTTCGAACGGGTATATCGGTTCCAATAGCTATATTGCTTTGTCATGGAGAAGTACTCTATGTCGTTGTCCTGATATGTCGACAAAGATCTAATTCTGCAATTCTTCTTGCTACGAAGTGTCCTCTAGAACCTCTTGTAACCTTATAGTATTAGCCCTTTTCTTTCTTAACTTCCTATCCTTCTTCCCAGTGAGCCTTGTCTCAATAATGCTTTTACCATTCTGATGTTTATCTTCTGTGGTCTTAGTTACTTCGCGCTGTGGAAAATCTTTCCTAGGGTTCCTTGATAATACTTCTTCTGTATCAAAAATAGGTAGCTCGATCTTCTGTGGATCCTCAAGTGTTCTCTTAGCTTCGACATCGAAGTTGCTAATATTGAATATCTGGGATCTGCTCTTATGTTCTTCAATCAAGTGCACAATCCTTCTGGTCATAAAGTCTTTTAACTCTTGCTTCTTCTGTTCCAAAACTTTTTCTTCTTCTTTTCATCTGGCTTGTTCTCTATCAATCCAAGGTTTTCCTATGAGCATGGTAAACGGGGTGGTGTCTTCAACAAATTTAATGATCTCAAAGTCTTCCTCTGTCGAAGTTCCATTGACAGTCATAGGTATCTGGGTGAGCCTTCCACATACGGTTACTATCTTTCCTCTGAAGAAACTTTTTCCTCCTAAGGAAGGAATCACAGCAGGCTTTCCTATAGCCTCCCAAGTTCTTTCTGGCATAATGTTCACTTGTGCTTCTTCATCAAGAGTACAGTTAATGTCAAAGTCCCATATTCTTGCTTCAATTTTCTCCTTTTCTTTGAAGATCTCTGATAGCCTAACATGTTGGTGGTCATTCAAGGTATCTTTCATCTATAGCAATATATTTTCTGATTCTTTCTGGGTTTCTGCTATAATATTGGTCTCTTGATCTCCCTCAAGGTTGGCTTGTTCCATATTCAGCTTTTCAAGCCTAGCAATCATTCTAGGGAAATCCAATACTTCATGTTCCATATCCTTACAACAAAGGCAACTAAGTCTTCTCCCAGGGCATTCTCTAGCAAGATGTCACGGTCGTTTGCAACTATAATAGAGGGTTAATCCTCTCATCCATTTATATGTTTCCCAACTCCTTCTGGACTGCGCACCAGGATCATGATGACTAGCCTGCAAAAAACTTTTTCTAGGATCCTGCATCCACTTGTTAGTCCAGACATTCTTTTGATGCATAGGTATAACATATCTATCACTATATTTATCAGATCTATTCATATCAAATTTTATTTTATATATAGGACAGAATCTATCAAACATACATATATCCATGCTTTAGAAACAAAAAATTTCACTTATCTTACTTCTACAGAGCACAAAGCTTCCAAATCTAAAAAAATTTAACTATTCTTACCATTATCAGGGCACAGAGCTTACAGATCTTACCTCTTTTCTGCAGATCAGACCTTTTTCTTCGCAAATCTGACTTCTTTTCCTCCAGATCTAACCTTTTCCCTTCAGATCTGACCTCTTTTCTTTAGATCTAACCTCTCTTTCTTCAGATCTGACCTCTCTTTCTTGGCACAAAGCTTCACGGGTCAAACAGAACACTGCGCACTAGGGCAACAGATCTACGCACAGAGCTTATTTTTCACAAAGCTTCTTCTTCTTCAGTTCCCAACAATCACAGTTTTAGGTCCCAGCAACGGAACCATTTGTTGGCATAGGGGTAGACCCAGGGTTCAACGCTCAAGAGCACACCAACAAAACCCTAACTACCATCCCTTTCGGCAACACCTGTGAAGTAAATGAAGTCTCACCCGAGGTAGAGGCAGGGGTGGTTGCAAGACTCAGGTGTCTGCAACCTTAGTTGGGACACAGATCTGTGATTATCTTGCTTACAACGCACTTAGCATCAGTTATTCCTTAACATACATTCATTAATACACTTCGCAGAAAGCACATAGCACCGCAGTAATTACTCAGATCTAGCACTTAGCAATGATAAACAAGTTATACTTAATAGATTAAGAACTTAGCATCTTATGTATCATATCTATCATGCATTCATATATCATAAGCACAAAGCATCAGTAGATCTATCTAAACATATCAGAGCACTTAGCAAGAGAGAGACAAACACATCAGCACAATACACAGAGTTACCATGGTTCACCCCCACCCTTGGGCTACATCCACAAAGTCTTATTTTGTTATTATCTTCGGTAAACCAAGTTACAACACAAAGCCTTCAAGATCCTACCCTGCCTAGGACAAGAGATATGCGTAGCTCGCTAGATCCTCATTCCCCGAGTAGATCCAAGCACTAAGTCCTCCCCTGACCCATGCACTCAACACTTACAATACTTACAGTAGGCACAGAGTTCTTACAGTCACACAGACATATGATCACATAGATCTACTTTATGGACTAAGCCATTCACTTTACATCACACACCCCCCTTTTCATATGCATCTCCTACACTTCTATTTATACATACAAAAGGCTTAAATAAGGGCCGATATCCCTTTCCCATTACAATATTCCCAAAAAGCCAAAAAAAGGGGTGGAGATCCCGTGATCTCCTCTTCTCCATGCGCTCCTTATCCAACTAGATGTCAGAGTACCGAAAACGGTCAAATATGACCAAGTATTCCTCAAACTTGGTCAAGGGCCAACAACCAGACATCCATTTCTCCAAGGGAGTGTGTGAGGGATGTGTTCTCGGGAAACACCCTCAAGAGAAATTCGACAAGGAAAAGTCTCAGAGAACCTCTGCACCTTTAGATCTAATCCATGGTGACCTTATGGGTCCTTTTATGCATCCATCCATCAACAAAGAAAGGTTTGTTCTCATTTTTGTTGATGATTTCTCATGTTTTACATGGATCTACTTTCTCAGGAAAAAATCCAAGGTCTTTCAACACCTCAAAGATTTTAAAGCCCTGGTTGAGACACAGTCCGGAAAGAATATCAAGGTCCTTCGAACTGATAACGGAGGAGAGTATGTAAATCATGAGATCCATGATATTTTCCATGAGGTAGGGATCCAGTTGCAGCACACAGTCCCCTATACTCCGCAGCAAAATGGAGTTGTCGAGTGGAAAAACAGATCTCTAAAGGAGGTGGCATATTGCATGTTGCATGCAAAGTCACTACCATAGAGACTATGGAATGAAGCACTTAATTGTGCAAAATAAAACAAAAACATATCTCCCCATAGATCTATCAAGGACAAGACCCCCTATGAGGCTTGGAGCGGCCTCAAACCAGAAGTGACCCACTTTCACATTTTCACTTCTCGTGCATGGGCCAGGATTCCCTCTGAAAAGAGGAAGGCACTTGATCCATAGAGCACCGAGTAAATTTTTGTTGGATACCCCAATGGTGTGAAGGGATATCAGCTTATTGATCTTTCCTTGGATCGGATCATCATTGAGCATAGTGTCCAATTAGAGGAAAGTGTCACACATGTACCTCAGCAGCCGCATGCAGACACCTTCACTCTTCTACCTGTCCGAGATGATGAGCATGCACATGTCAAATATTCTTTAGACGAGAGTTCCGACTCAGAGGACTCAGATGATTCAGATTTAGATTCAGTATAGTTATATGCAGAGTTAGAGCATCCAGATGTTGTTGTAGAGCCAGAGCAGAGGCCCAAGTGGGCACAGACTACTCTTCAATATGCAGGGGATCTCGTTGGTGATCCAGTCGATACTAGGAGGACTCAATCTGATTTCTAGGAGCCTCCTGTTGCACTCACTGCCACTGAACCATTGCCTTCCAGGCATATTTTCTTGGTTCAATCTTCATATCCATAGTATTATGGAGAGGCCGCTAGAAATCCCTTTTGGGAATCCGCCATGCAGGAGTAGTACAACTCCCTCCTCGAGAACCAGACTTGGGATCTGGTTCCCCTTCCTTCTAGGAGAAAAATTTTCAGATATAGATGGGTCTACAGGACCAAGAGAGTAGCATATGGACAGATCAGCAGATACAAAGTCAGGATTGTCGCCAAAGGCTTTCAGCAGGTTCATGGTATTGACTATGATGAGACCTTCGCTCCAGTAGTGAAGATGGATTCCATACGATTGTTACTTTCCATTGCGGCAACAAAGGGATGGGAAGTCCATCAGATGGACGTGAAGAATACATTTCTTCATGGTGATCTCTCTGAGGATATCTACATGGAGCAGCCCCAGGGATTTATGCAAGACTCATCTTTGGTCTGCCGACTAAAGAAGTCACTTTATGGCCTCAAGCAGGCTATAAGGGCATGGTATGCCAATATGGACTCCTACCTGCTGTCATAGAACTTTGTACATTGTAAATCAGACCCAAATGTCTACATGCTTAGGACGACTGATTCACTTTTACTTTTAATTTTGTATGTCAATGATTTGTTGGTCATCGGGTGATCAACTTCAACGATTTCTACAATCAAGAGGATTCTACATGACAGAATTTTGATGACGGACATGGGTCCTCTACACTTCTTCCTTGGACTCGAGATCAGTCAGGATGCATCAGGCATCAAACTGTCTTGGGCCAAGTATGCACGAGATCTCCTTGAGAGATTTCACATGAAAAACTACAAGTCTGCTCCGACTCTTTTCCTATCAAGAGTCAAACTTGAGGATGGCAGGGAGACTCCACTGGTTGACAACACACTGTATAGACAACTAGTGGGGAGCTTGTTTTATCTCACACACTCTAAACCGGACCTCTCATATGCATTTGGCACATTTTCCAGGTTCATGCAGGAGCCGCATGAGCTACATTGGAAAGTTTCAAAGCATATCCTTCGATACGTTCAAGGCACCATCACCTTTGAGATTCATTATGCAGTAGAATCTACATTATATATCATCAGGTTTATTGATTCTGAATGGGTTGGTGATAGCACTGATAGCAATTCCACATCTGGTTACTCACTCGGTCTTGGTTCTGGGCCTATCTGTTGGTCGAGAAAGAAGCAAGCTACCATTTCTCTATCTTCAGTCGAGGCAAAGTATAGAGGGGTAGTTAACATAACCATTCAGGCTATGTGGCTACAACATTTTCTCACTAAGTTGGGCATTCAGTTTCATTGGTCGATCGTCATCTGGTGTGACAACCAGAGGACTTTGAAGTTCTACAGAGATCCATTTTAGAGGCAGCAGACAAAGCACATCGAGATCCACATTCACTACATCTGGGACTTAGTACACAATGGGATCATTGACTTACAGTTCTATCCTTCAGTAGAACAAATGACATGCATCTTCACCAAGACCTTCACTGAGAAGAAGTTCCATTCTCTGTGAAGTCGTCTTGGAGTGAAGGACACAGTTGCCTAACAACTATAGTTCTTCTTTTTACAGACATTGTACCTTGAGGGGGGGGGTTTCCCATGAGTTTTTCCCTCTTTCCTCACTTTATTTCAGTGTATCTTTTGTATTTGGGTACCTAACATGGCCTCGTTGTCAGGACCCATTCTTTATTTTCACCATAGTGATGTTCAGGGAGGGTGTTGAAGTTACTTCAAACACACCTAGGATTTCTTTTTCCTAAGGTTTTTCCTTGTTTATTAGTCATAATTAGTCATTATCAAGTCTCCTATATTTTAGGGGAGAATATTCCACCTGGAGAATATTCTCTTTCAGTTGACACTTTAGTTTGACTAGTTGAGTTGAGTTTAGATGCTGCATTGGTTTTGTCACCATGCAACATTGGGATCATCACCATGCTAATTCAACCTTGCCTTGGTATCATCACCAGACTGGCACATTAGTCTTGATTCCCTGAGTTAACTCCTCAGTACTCTATGTTCAGTCGGTTAATTGAACACTAGTTGACTAGTTATCTCAACTAGGTGGCAGTTCACTCTCGTAATTGCCTGAAAGACTAGACTAGGTGGCATTTCACTCCTGTAATGGTTGGTGTGTGTCCAAATCACTCTAGACCACCACTATGGTGCATTGGTTCTCCTCCAGTGCGCACACATTGAGCTATATAGAGTATTGTTGGTTGTGGAGCCTGATTATCTTCCTGATGCAGAGGTTCTTTGCTTTCAGCCGTGTCTATACCCCATGAAGTATTTACACCCCAGAAGT
>JASDQU010250729.1:2629-13989 GCA_032191745.1 Picea mariana
ATATATCCTCCTTTTTCATTTGCTAGGGACTCATCTTCCACAATATCCTATCCTTTTCCAAGGTATTACAATTGTCACATAATTATTTTAATTCCTTTTTATAGTTAAGAATTAGCGTGAGATTTTAAAGATAATTTGAATCATTATGTATGTGTGGATTTTAATAAAGCTGACTATGATCATAAAGTGCAAGTGTTCCAGGTTCCTTTTAAAGATATATGAAGGATTACTAGGGTATTTTAAGAAGATATATTAGATTTAATATGGTTCCAATACATCTCAACACTAAAATAGTTCTCGATACTTGGTTCCAATATTAATATTTCAACAAAAGGTTTCAACATTTAAATGCTTGAAGTGCATGATCTCAAACACTTAATGTACATCAGTTCTAGTGCTAAAATTATATCAGCATAAGACCTTTGAACAACGTATGCCCATGAACATTAAATTTAATATTCAACACCTCATATATCTTCAACATGTGCATGTGACAGTTCTTAAAATGGAAATGGGTACACAAGCATGTGATAGCTCAACCAACGAACCATGGAATCTGGAAGATATGGACAATTCATTGGCTAATTTACAAAGTCCGTAGAGCTGGACAAACCATCAAACAGAGGCATCAAGTCCGTTTCAAACTATTTTCTAGCATCTTAGGAAGTTGTCGCTCTATACTTAGATCCATTAGAATCATCTTATTGCATATATATATGAGTGTGCGCTCTCATGAGTGATACTAGCTAGTTGTGAAAGTAATCTTATGTAAGAACTGTTCTAAAACACTGCTATTCTATTTAATATAAGACTGTTTTTTATGAGTGCCAACCTAATCTCTTACTGGTAATTTAGTTAAGTGCAAGCACAGGCCTGCCCGTGAGCTAGGGCCCACTCACATGTACGACTTCGTGTTATTTAATTTCCTGCATATAGCTATTAGCTATTAACTTCCAGATAGTTGTTAGTTTATGTTAATTTCTTTTTGAGTTAAATGCATTTTGTAGAATGGACGCAGGCTACACAATGGCCACCTGCAACTTGCTGAAGAATGATGACTAAAACATGTTAAGACTTAGATTGTTACAAATTATTGATCTTCTTGTCATTCTTTACTTATCTTGACATCATATGCTAAATCTAGGTGTGCACTTTCTATCTGTAGTAGTATTGGAATGTCATCAACACAATTATGATTTTGGAGTTGTGAAGTCTGTTGGTATGATTCTAATGCATTAATTCACTAATAGTTTTCTTTCGATATATGGATTATAACATATTAGATAGTCTTTTTATTTTGATTTTTTGTGTGTGTGTGCTACAAGATCATTGCACTTGTGACTCCTCTAGTTGAACACACAAGGGCACAGGGTTATGAGAGTTCATAGACCTTACTCCGAGAGGTACCACCACCAGGGATGAGGGTTAAGAGTATTGTAACTTGCTCTTTTACAATTTATGCATGGTTTAATTTAGTTGGTCTTTTCCAATAGCTTGGTGAAAGTTCTCTTTCTGTGTATACTGCACCGGGTGCCTCACAAGTATAAATTGAACCCCGGGTTGATAAATTAAGTGACAAAGTGCAAAGTGACACCAAACAAAATTGGGAATCATATTTATACCTCGTCAGCGCACATAATGAAGAGATCAAAAGACACATAGATAGTTAAATGTTGAAGCTAAACATGGTCCTACGAGCATGCAAATACATCATAATGGATGATTTATTGATATATACGATCAATTTCATTGGTTTTTAAAACTTCTATCTTTGCAATTTAACACTCAGCATATACCAATATATTTTATTAAAAAATCTTTTATAAATTATGTTGAAACTATGTTTCAGATTTTTTTTTGTTATAATTTTACTTAAACAAGAAGATTATCTTCTTTAATATTCATCAATAAATTGTTTACCTAAAATGTGTTTTATAATCACATTGATAATTTAGTGACTAAAAATTAATGATTTTTTTATGTAACAAAATGTCACTAAATTATGTATATAAACATTACATGTTTTTTTTAATAGAAAAAAATCATTTAAAAAGTTATTAACTGGTCTTATTAAAAAAAAGTTGAATACCTTTTCACAATTTATTTATTTATTTAATGACATTTTAAATATTTTAATTTTGTTTAGATTATTTATTCAACATTTTTAAGATATGTTTTTTAAATATTTTATTAAATATCATTAAAAAAACATTATTAAATTCTGTTATTAAATTTTTTATTTGAAATTAACTTATTATATATCATTAAGAAACATCTTATTCATTAATGTATTCAACATCATTAAAAGACATCATTGAAAGACATCATTGAAATTATCTTATTAACATTGAGAGCAACTCACAGTGCAAATCCGTAACTATGCTTTTCTCTATTATATCCTATTATTTTGGTATTAATTGGCACCTTTGAATAAATTGGTATATTATATTAAGATTGTATGCCAATAAAAAATTTAAAGTTAAAAAACTATAAAAATCAAGTTAAATATTTTAACAATTTAGTACAATGTAAGAAATATAATTGCCTATTACTATTTAATTAATATCCAAAATTTATAAAACTTGAACCACAAATCCATGATTGCATTTGAAATTTAACATAAATTTATTGAAAGGGATGCCGATTTGAGTATGTGGGTCTTTACAATGGTCATAATGTAAAATTTTTTTTGGAAAGAAACTGTGTATGAGTTTATGAAATTTCCAACGGGACACTCCACCCAACATCATAGACAAATAAAGCCTCTGTGATGATGGGTGGAATGTCCATTGGAAATGTTGAACGTTTTATAAACTCATACACAGTTTATTTCCAAAAAAATTATCTACAGAGAAATGTTGATTTCATGAGTGTTGTTAGAATTTCAAGCACAAAACTACAATAAAGATTACATAACTCCATATTTTCAATATACTAGTAACCAAAAGCATGAAAGATTATTGCATTATGAAACTACCAAAAACATTAGTGTGAGAATGTAAACCTATGCAACTAATCATGGTTTTATTGGAACACTCATCTATTACTTATTTTCATTTTCTATGATAGGCTTTATGGTTTTATTGGAACACTCATCTATTACTTATTTTCATTTTATATGATAGGCATCACATAGGTTATGGTTTTATTGGAACGCTCATCTATTACTTATTTTCATTTTATATGATAGGCATTACATAGGTTATATTTGTCCGTGATCCTATCTAAAAGTGTGTATTTTTCTTTTTCACTAATATAGCAATACAAATTGCAATTTATTTATTATATTATATCGTTTTATGGTAAACTAATAAAAAGAAACTACATTGATTTTACTCATTTTTTTTTACTAACTAGTGATATAGCAATATAAATAGTAATTTATTTATTATATTGTATCATTTTTTTTTCTTTTTCACTAATCAGTGATATATCAATACAAATTACAATTTATTTATTACACTGTATCATTTTTTTTCTTTTTCACTAACCAATGATATAACAATACAAATTGCAATTTATTTATTATATTGTATCGTTTTATGGGAAACTGATAAAAAGAAACTACATCTAGTATGTTTTTTTTGTCAACGCGAGATAAGAATTGTGAGATAAGGGTGGTTTATGAGATAAAGATCTCAAATTGTTTATGTCGAATGCTGCGTTGTCTGCTGAAACTGATGATGTTGATGCTTGGTTTGTTGATTCTGGCACTTCAATTCACATGACATGTAATAAGAATTGGTATACAAACTTTAAAGAAACACATAATGGTGCCCATATTTATCTTGGAGATGATCGCTCTTATCAAATCAAGGGATATGGAGATATTCCAGTAACACTTCTAAATGGTACTGTGAGACACATTCGCAATGTTGTGTATGTCCTTGGGATAAAGAAAAACTTGATTTTTGTGTCCACCATTACAGATCAGGATTTGAAGGTTGAATTCTTCAAGACACATTGTATAGCGAAGGACTTGCAGGATCATTACAGAACTGTTTCGTCAAGAGTAAGAGTTGGAGCCCTATACAAACTTGATGTCACTAGCAAGGATCATCAAGCTTTAACTTTTGCAACTATGCCTACAGAAACTCTTTGGCACCAAAGGTATGGTCACATTTATTATCATGATTTGTTGTTATTACAAAAACATAGTATGGTTGAAGGACTTCCTATGTTGAAGAATGGATATGCTGCTTGTGAAGGTTGTGCATTAGGAAAGATGCACAAAGATGAATTCCCCTCTAATCCTGATAGGAGAAAAAGAGATCTATTAGAACTTGTGCACATTGATGTTTTTGGACCAATGCAGACAAGGTCGCTAGGAGGTGCTTATTATTTCTTATTGTTTATTGATGATTGCACAAGATACACATGGGTTTATTTCCTCAGGAAAAAGAGTGATGTTTTTGAATACTTCAAGGAATTTAAAAACATGGCGGAGAAGCAAACATACAAACCCAAAAAAATCCTTCGCGCAGATCAAGGGGGAGAGTACAGATTGGGGAACTTCATCAAGTACTGCAAAGATCATGGAATAGTACAACAATTTACAATACCCCACACTCCACAGTAGAAAGGAGTTGCAGAAAGGAAAAACAGAACTCTGGTGGAGTGTGCAAGTATGATGAAAGGTAAGAATCTCTCAAATGCTTTTTGGGTTGAGGCCATTAGCATTGTTGTTTACTTAAAGAATAAAAGTCCAATAAGGTGTCTTGATCATAAAACTCCTTTCGAAGCCTTGTATGATTCTAAATGAGCAGTTAATAATTTTAGGATATTTGGGTGTAAGGATTTTTCACACATTCCAAAGGAGAATAGGAAGAAACTTGATGCTAAAGCTATCAAATGTATTTTTATAGGGTATTGTTATGAATTTAAAGCATATAAACTGTTTGATCCATCTACTCACAAAGTGTTTGCAAGTAGAGAAGTAATCTTCCATGAACAGGTAGAAGGAAACAATGAAGACAAAAATCATGAAGGGTGGCATGTACTTCTTGAAGAGGAGGAGGTCAAAGAAGAGAAGCAATAGTAGCAACAGGAAAATGCACCAAGTGACATGGATACATCTAGCAGTGAAGAAGAATCTTCACAAACCGAAGAAGAAGTCACCAGCAAATTGAGAAGATCTTCACGACAGGTTCGCCCACCTAAAAAATATAAAGATTATGTCCTAATGAGTAATATTTCAAATGTCATAGAACCAATGAGTTTTAATGAAGCTAATGAACATGAAGAGAGGAGAGAAGCAATGGAGGAAGAATATGACTCTATAATGAAAAACAAAACTTGGGAATTGATAGAATTGCCTAAAGATAAAAAGCCCATAGGTTGTAAATGGATATACAAACCTAAATTCAAAGCAAATGGTAGTATAGATAAATATAAAGCTAGATTGGTGGAAAAAGGGTATTCACAGAAAGAGGGCATTGATTATGCATAAACATTTGCACCAATAGCTAGATTAAACACTATAAGAATGTTAATTGCACTAGCTACAAAACACCATTGGAAGCTTCACCAATTAGATGTAAAGTTTGCTTTTCTGAATGGTGAGTTAAAGGAGGAGGTTTACCTTACTCAACCAGAGGGGTTTGTGAAAAGCGGGCAGGAACATTTAGTATGTAAATTAAAGAAAGCATTATATGCACTGAAACATGCACCTAGGTCATGGTATGAGAAGATAGATTCATTCTTTCTTCAGCAGGGTTTTATGAGGAGCAAAAGTGATCCAAATTTGTATACCAAGTTGGATGAAAAATGGCACATTGTATTGATTTCCTTATATGTTGATGATTTAATTATTACAGGAAATTCAGAAAAATTGATTAGTGGAATCAAGAAGCAAATGACACAGGTATTTGAAATGAAAGATCTCGATGAGTTACATTACTGTCTCGGTCTTGAAGTTTGGAGAAATGCTGGTCAAACCTTTGTATCTCAAGGAAAATATGTCAAAGAAGTACTTAAGAGGTTTAAAATGGATCATTGTAAAGTTTCTTATGTTCTAATGCAACAGAACACAAAACTTTACTGCGATGATGGTTCGAAGGAGGTAAATGATACAGTTTATAGACAGATGGTGGGAACCCTGAACTATCTCACTACAACCAGACCTGACATAGCATACTTTGTTAGTGTGTTAAGTCAGTTTATGACAAAACCTCTAGAAAGCCATTGGAATGCAACGAAAGGGGTACTCAGGTATCTCAAAGGTACACTTGATTATGGTATTAAGTATACTGATTCATTCAATGTTGAACTGACAAGTTACTCAGATTCAGATTGGGCTAGCAATCCGGATGATCAGAGATCTACTACAGGTTATGCTTTTGGCATTGGATCCAGGATTGTTTCATGGAGCAGTAAGAAGCAACCTACTGTATCTTTGTCGTCCACTGAAGCAGAATATAAAGCGTTGTGTGCAACAACCTGTGAAGTTGTTTGGTTGAGAAGACTACTTCAAGATGTTGGAGAAGAACAAAAGAGAGCTACGATAATCAAATGCGATAACCAGAGCTCAATCAAGTAGGCAAATAATCCAGTTTATCATTCAAGGACAAAGCATGTGGATACTCAGTTCCATTTTGTTCGAGAAAAGATGCAGTCTAATGACATTTCTTTAATGTATTGTAATACTAGTGAAAATGTTGTTGATATTTTCACTAAGCCTCTTGGGAAGATCAAATTTGAACTATTCAGAGAGATATTGGGTGTGGATGTAAATCCTTTCTCCATTAAAGGGGAGAGTTAGAATAATGGAGATTTAGAATAATTAGTTGGTAACGGTGATAGTTTTTCAACTGTTTAGAACTGTTCGTAAACCGTTTCTCAACCATATGACGTTATATATATTTGTATCTTCTCATTGATTAACTTGGAATAAACTTAGCTTTGCTTCCTGTCTCCAAGTGTTGGGAGTCCGTTCTGGTTTCTCATTTATTAAGTGTGTTACAATAACAAGAGCTTTGCCAATCCCAACACTAGCTTTGGGGTGAAAGTCGATGGGTTGATCCAATCATATCCTTTCTCTCTGGGGTAATAATGTCACTTAGCCAATATGGTTTATGAGTCCCCTTGCTTGTGAATATTCTCACTGTTATGCCTTCTTAGAAGTAGCCTATATGGTTTATGGGTTCCCTTGCTTGTGATTGTTCTCATTTTGATGGCCTTCTTAGAGGTAGGCTATATGGTTTATGTGTCCCCTGCTTGCGATTGTTATCATTGTGATGTTTTCTTAAATGAAAGGATATGAAAGCATATAAATCACAGTGACATATTCCTGTCCAACTTTTATATGACTACTACTATACAAATACAAGATGTGTCTTGAACTTATCAGATACTAAATCAGTGGCATATTACTATCCAACTTTAATATGATTACTACTATACAAATACAAGAGATGTCCTGAACTTCTGAGAGATGTTTTCCTTCAAATGATTTGCAGCATTTGAAGAATCTAGACTGAAGCAAGGTTCTTGGTAACAGGAAGAGACCCATCATAGCTGCATTTGAGGACATCTGGTTTCCTCATTACACGAGGACCAGCAGATGGGCCATGCTTCTGTGGTCGTATATCCTACATAGAAACACAAATATTCGATTAGCTACTTCTTGGAACAGAACGAGAAGTTTCAGTCACCATAATGAATTAAAAAAAACAGTTTGCATATAGCCCTGTGCAAGGAAGTGAAGGGTTCTTTGACAGATGCTAAAAACAGACATGGACTCGTTTAATGGAGTTCAGAAATAAAATAAAATAAACAGAGAATCTACAACATGTGGTATGAAAGAGCAATATCAAGGGCTGAGAAAAAACATGAAAGAACTAGCACAAAAAGTTAGAAACAAGAAATAGCAGCAATAGAAAATGGAAAAAAAAATGAGGCCTTCAAGAAATGAAGATGAGAAACCTGGCCTATAAATGCAACTATTGAACACTTGCATATGATAGCAGCCGAGTAAGGTTTTTTTGGGTATTTGATGATTACACGAATGCATGAGAAATTATTGTTTAGTTTCGAGGGGTGGCAGGGGCCGAGGGGTGGGTAGGTGGAGGGTCATATTTGACGCCGAAGGAAAACAAGAAATGTCATATGCACGGGGAATTGGTGAAGCCACCAACAATCAAGCTGAAATTCAAGCACTGTGGTAAGGACTGTCAGTTTCAAAGCAAATGGAAATCACAAAGCTCACGGTGGTAGGAGATTCAATGGCCATAATTCATCACATGGTCAATCTCACCAAACCACAGGACACTCAGCTTAGAAGAATGATGATAAGGATTCAACATGTTAGAAGGTTTCACTACGGTGGAGTTCTACCATGTTTTCGAAGTCTCAATGCATTAGCAGATAAAAATGCCAAGCTAGCTTACACGCTACAAATGGGTTGTTTAAGAAAAAGAGTGGGGGTTCTATCCATATGCCATATCCCATGAATTTATTACGAAGCATAGGATATCTAATGGCGTTGAGGAACAAGTGATGCCGTCAATTTTCAAGGGAACTAGCATTAAACACAAGCCCGAGGGATTGTGATTCATACTCATTGCACTTTCTATCCAATTGCAGAGTGATGGGAAAGCGGAATCGATGTGGGTTTAAGGTGAAGCAGGTGGGATTTATTACATATCCAGAGTTTGCAAATCGCATCTCATTTCATAGGGTATGGAGAATGGCTTGAGAAGCATGCTTTGTGGTTTGAGAATCTATTTGCAATTGGGAGCCTTTATATGCCATTGAAGAAATCTCAGGCCTATTTATTGGCTTCGGAGAGCGACAAAGTTTCTGTGGCTGCAACACACTAGGGGCAGCGATTTCAGGAAGTACTCAGGTTGTTTTTTGACTCTATAGTACAAACTCATCCTCAGACCTCGAAATTGGGAAATCCAGTAAAGGCAGAGTGCAGGTTCATTTGGATAGCTATAAGAAAACAACAGGGTAATTTCAAATCCAAGTATATATCCTACTTCCCTTGTGCAGGTCTAGCAATAAGAGAAATAAATAATCAGCATGAGCACCCTAACAGGTGTGCATGTTGTGAGACAACAGAACTCCAAAGAGATCTCAGAAGATGTGAAAGCATTGGATTGAGGAACAAGAGTGCTTAGCAGTGCATGAGAGGAGATGGGAAGCAAGGACCAAACACTGGGAACAAAAGCATGCACGAGATATACAGATGCTCCAGAGACAAAGTATCGATCATAATGCTCAGATTGAGAAGCTGAAAGGAAAGCAAATAATGGTAGAAATAGGAGAAGGGAGTAACAAAGAAAAGCTTCTAGAAACAGATGAGAAAATAATAATACTGCAGGATAGAGTTGTGCGATTGGAGCTGGAACAGAGACCGGGACTCGAAGAATTTAAGAAGCTAGCATCTCCAGTAATGTCAGTTGGATCTCTTGGCCTGGATCAGATGGAATCCAATGAGGAGGAGATAGCCCATCCGTGTTCAGTTCAGGCATATCAGGCAGCCCCAACATTCCTCTCCTCAAAGGCTGGAAATCAAAAGATTGCCCTTGGTGGGCATGACAACAAAATCATGTAAAACCTTTTGAATGTTTTTTAAGATAGTTTTGTTATTAGGCAAGTTTGTTCGGAAATACACCAGTCATCTAGCTAGCCCTAGTTCTAGAACAGCAAGAAAAGGACAATCAGGGAGCAATTTTGCAGATATCTTGAAAATTTTTGAACCAGTTTCACTGCTCCCGATTTTGTATGTAATGCCCTGGACGGTTCAGCCACAGCGCCTTTTTTAATACAAAAGTAACCATTTCTGTTAATTTTTTTTTTTTTTAAAACAATTGTTTAGTTTCTACTCTGCATAATTTATTCTGATCAACTGCTATTTTCAAATTTTCACACATAATTCATGTTGATTTGGATATCCTCGCTTCTACCAAATTTGATGAAGATAAAACAAATAACCATATACATAAATTCATTCCAATCAACACAAATAACAGTTGCAACTAGTTTCTTTCTAGTAGGAAACCAAATCATATTTATTTTGGTTCAAATTTACTACCACACAAATAAATTGTAGTCTAAAGGTCTTCTAGGCTACTCAGTCCGAGAAGAGATTAATATCTTTATTCATTGATAATAGATATGCAGGCTTATGTTCTTTACAATGTAAGTTCATAAATGGCCAGAGAATACCTCCTAAGCCATGTTATAGCACAGTTTGTAGAAAGGATAAAAGCTTGAGGTTTGAAGGCCAAACTGGCGTAACAGGAACCAATCCCACCCAATGTCACCACAATGGAATGGTTCTTTCTCTTTAGGGAGGTGAGGCCAAGGGGAGACGTCCCCGGTGACCTAGAATTTCGAGAAGGCAAAAGGATTATAAGACAAGGATAAATTCCACCCCTCACAAGTCACCACCAAGCAGATAGTCCTGGCTAGACAACCAATAATAAAGTAAAACCCCAAAAGAAGTACACCTGCCTGGAACAAAGCAACAACAAACTGATATATGCAAGCTAGTTCGATGGGTTAGTACTTCATATAAATAGATGACTATCTGATAAATATATAGGCAATTTAGCAATAAATATTGACGAAGTCAATGTTTATAAATAGCAATAAAAACTATGTCACTTCACCAATAAACACTGGAACGATATGGCATTCAATGCAATAAATCAACACTTCATTCAATTAATGCCTTTACTCACCATTCAATTGCTTATAAAACAAAACATTTGCTGCACCAAGGTGTTAATAGCGGGAGAAAACGACAACATATAGGGTTAGAATGTTAGATCTAGGCTAGGGTTAGTTAGGTTAGGGTTTGATTCAAAGTGTTGAGAGTAGTTTTGATGAGGTTCACTTCAACGCATGAGGTCTTAGGATCAATGCCTTAGGGTTAAATGGAGTCAATAGTGAAGGACGCAAGGGTTGAAGGAGGCAAGAATCAAAACGGCTAAGGACTAGAGGGAGAAGTTAGGAGGTGTTGCTAAGGCAAGGCCTCGAAATCAAAACCCTAGGAGAGAGAGGCTCACTCCGGTGTTGCTATGGCAAGGCCTCGTGCTCTCTCCTCCTTCCTTAACTGGAATGGAAAAACGGCTAGCTAAAAGATAAAGCATAAAACCAAAACTAGAGGGTTTGGTGAAGAAAGGTGTTGCTACAAGGCCTTTTCAGCAAACCCTAGAGAAAAACGACCCTAAGTGTAGTAGACCTAGGCTTAAGACGTCTCTCTCTTCTTGGCCTCTAGATAGTATGGCTAGCAATAAATGAAGAGAAAATGAGGGTGTAGCTACGACTAGGCTCTCTCTTCTCTATCAATGGCTGAAAATTTCTCTATCAGGGGACATGAGACAAGGACCTACTTGTGTGCTTGTCAC
>JASDQU010250730.1:0-16334 GCA_032191745.1 Picea mariana
TGCTACAGTTTTCCAGGTCTTGTTGTTTCCACACGAAGGTCGGATAGTGACCATCGATCAATTGTCTTTCTCCAGACCTGACCCAGCTTTGGGGGCATCCACGGTCCCGATGATTGATAATACTCAACCAGGTGTCATCAACGTAGGGGTTGGTTTGTGCCCATCTTTGATGGGGACCTTCAATTACCCGCCCCCTCAAGGCGATATCAAGTTTATATCCAATCACCATAAGGTTGAGATTTTTCAAGTTTCGTCGTTCCGCATGACTTACTTCGAGGATCCATGGATACTTCCTTCCGCATCGGCCACGATGGATGAGACAGGGCACCCAGGCATGTCCATGCCCTTGTCTGCCGCTGAAGTAGCATACTCTTTAGTCCAGCAAGCTTCAGCTAACACTGATCCGACTCCTGCACAAGAGTTAGAGCCACTTCTAGAGCCTGTTTGGGCTCAGGGTTCTCTCGCTAACATCGATTCGTTAGACTTAGTCTTGCCTTCTGATGAAGTAGTAATCGAAGCAATGACTAGTCCAGACAAACCTTGGGAAGATCTTCATCACAGATCATATTTCCTCCCAGATTTAAGCCGAATCGAAGCAGGAGAATTCACCGTGACCATGATGGGAGATCAGCCATGTCCTATTAATCTCTTAGCTACACATGAAATTTATGCTGAGGGCAATATGGAAACTATCACTGAAACTATACCAATCAACATCTCTTGAAACCCTGGTGTCGTGGAGAACATCTTCATCGGAGCAGATTGCTCCCTCGAAGAGATTCAAATCTACATGGATCTTTTCAAAGAATTCTGCAACGTTTTTTCCTGGTCTTATGAGGAAATGCCAGGTATTGATCCAAAAATAGTTGAACATGAAATCACAACTTATCCTGATGCCAAGCCTGTTCGATAGAAACTTCATCCAGTTAATCCCAAGAAAGCAGCAGCCATCAAGATTGAGGTTAAGAAATTACTAAAGGCAGGTTTTATCTATCCTATCCATTTGACTCAATGGGTGTCAAATCCTGTGCCGATCAATAAAAAACAAGGCATGATTCGTGTATGTACCGATTTTTGTGATTTGAACAAGGCATGTCCCAAAGATAATTTTCCAACACCATTCATCGACCAGATCATTGATGAATGTGCTGGTTGCAAAGCCTTTTCTTTCATGGACGGTTTTTCAGGATATAATCAAATCCAAATCAAATCCGAAGACCAACACAAAACGACATTCATTTGTCCGTGGGGTACATTCGCATATTGTAAGATGCCTTTTGGTCTTAAAAATGCTGGAGCCACCTTCCAGCAGGCCATGTCTTTTCCTTTTCATGATCTCAAGCATATATTTGAGGCCTATCTAGATGATTTAGCATCACGATCTCACAAGAGAACGGATCATCCCACACACCTTAGACTAATCTTCGAACGTTGTCGCTACTTTAGGATTCACTTGAATCCAAACAAGTGCAACTTCTGCGTAACGTCAGGACGTTTTCTAGGTTTCATCATATCAACAACGGGGATCATGGTCAATCCTCTCAAGGTGGAGGCAAAAATCCAGTTGCCCCCCCCACGCACAATCCTTCAGCTTCAGAGTCTACAAGGCAAGGCGAACTTTTGACGACGCTTCATCACCAACTATGCCGAAATTACCAAGGGATTTATGTGCTTACTGAAGAAAGACGTTCCTTTTTACTGGGACGATGCCACTCAATGCTCTTTCGACACATTAAAACACTCCCTCACAACTGCCCCTCTGCTATGGCCACCTAACTATAACAAGGATTTCTTATTATATCTGGCTGCCGCAGAGTCAACCATTGGCATGGTTTTAGTTCAGGAAGATGATTTGTTGTCAGAATACGTGATCTATTACCTGAGTCGAGGCCTTGTAGGACCGGAACTCAATTATTCTCATATCAAAAAACTTGTGTTGGCGGTAGTTCATGCCGTTCAACGGTTCCGTCATTATGTTCTGTTTCGCAAGACCACCATCATTGCTGTTGTGAATCCATTCCAGTACATGTTGACACGATGGGTTATAGGCGGAAAAATCAGTATATGGATAGTCATCCTCCAGGAATTTGACTTAGACTTCGTTTCAGTGAAGTCCAAAAAGTCTTTGGTCTTCGCAGAGCTTATTTCAGAACTTCCGGTTGAGTCAGGTGACGTTGTGGCTAAAGAATCGCCTATCTAGGGAGATATGTTTTTTATCACATCTTCATATCCCTGGTACAGAGATATACTTATCTATCTCCAGACTTTGAAGTGCCCCACTTCTGCTTCTCGTGATGAGCATCGGCGTATACACCATCAGGCTAAGAATTATCTCATACTCGATGATACATTATATCAGAGAGGTGTAGATTGCATCTTACGTCGATGTCTCACACATGAGGAGGTAGTCATCGTGCTCAATGATTTCCATACCGGAGCTTGTGCGGGTCATTTGTTTGGGTTGGCAACAACCCAAAAGATTCTATGAGCAGGTTACTTCTGGCCGACACTTATCAAAGATTGTATAGAATCGGTCAAGAAGTGCCATTTGTGCCAAATATTCTCTCAGAATATGAGGGCACATCCCACTCCCATGTTTCCTATCATCACAGTTGGTCCCTTCACCAAGTGGGGGATTTTTGTTGGGGAAAATCACCCTACGGACTAGAAAATAGAGTTCAGACTTTGCAACAACCCGCGTGGACTGACAAAAGCATGAAAAAAGGAAAGTTGTCGATGGAACAAAAAGCTATGGGTGAGTTAATTGAAACTCCCGGCCATGCATGGCCAAGGGTTCATCCAAATACCTAGCTCCTTCTAGCCTATAAAAGAAGGGGTAGGGGTCCCATTTGGAGGAGGAAAAATATAGCAAAGAAACTCTGCCCATTTACGTATTCCCATTGTCCCAACCCTTTAGCCTTTCCTTGTGCCAAAGGAGATTCAAAGCAAAGTAGTTGAAGGACAGAAGAAGAGGAGCCCAGGATCAGGTTCAAGGAGTGGTTGCGGTCTCAACTCTTGTAAGTTGACTCATTCAAAGTAATAAAGAAAGTGCTTTTCCCGTCCCAATTCATGAACTTTTTATGATTTGATTAGTTTATGTTTGGATTTCTAACCCGTTAGTATATAAGTAGTATGCATGTATAGTTGTTGCTTGTCTTGGATGCAGGTCAACTTAGGAAGGAGTATTGCGAACAAGGAATCAAGCACAATAGAGGATCGACATCAAGCGCCGGGAACGAGGTAGGTTGATCTTTCCATGCATTTACTAAGAAAATGGGATTTAAATCTAGGGATGAAGGTAGAAAGTAATTTCTTTTTGGTCATATCTGCATGCAAAGTCTGAACTCTATTTGCTAGTCCATAGGGAGATTTTCCCAACAACATCTATAAAGTTCTTCCTAGCTTAATGCCTTTGATTAAACTTGAACCTTTTGCTTCAGTTAATGATTTTCTAAACCCCTCTGCCACAATCATGAATAAATATGGAGATAATAAGCATCCTTGTCTGAGCCCCCTACATGGTATGAAAAAAGCAGAGGTAGAACCATTGATTATAATTGAAAAGGATAAAAAAGATACATAAATCATGACCCAATTTACAAAGGCTAAGAACAATCCTAAGTGTATCATCATTAGTCTTAAATATTGCTAATCTTTCCAGTCATACACCTTGGATAAACCAATTTTTATCACCATAAATTTCAATTTTTTTTTATCTTAAGTAAGTGGAGCCCCTCTTGAGCCACTCCTATCGCCTCATGGATAGGTCTTCCAAAAAAAAAAATTGATCCTTTGATATAAATTCTAATAATAGATTTGTTATCCTTAAATATATAATTTTAACTATGATCTTATAGGCATAGTTACATAATGGTATTGGCTTGAATTCTTCCAAATACCTAGGGATATCAGAATTAGGGATAACATTAATGAAAGTAGAGTTAAATGCAACAATAATCCTATTGGATGTCCTGTATTATTCAATTATCTTCAAAAGGTCACCCTCAATGAGCTCATAAAAATCCAAGAAAAACTCTATAGTCTAGCCATTTGGACTTGGGATTTTATCTTTTTGGAAATTGTTCATCACCTCTTAGAACTCATCCTTTGGGAGTTCTTCTAATAGCATTTCACTGTCCCTATTGACACCCTAATGGTTTGAATACTGTGCACGTGCCACAAGTCATCATCGTGCGTGTTCCCAAGAATATGCATTGCACGACGCCAAGTTTTAGCACCTACTCCAACCTAGAATCTACTACGCATGCATACCAATTTTGTACTACACACAAGGACTTGATGAGATGGTATGCATGCCAAATCCTCAAAGATACTCAGTAATCATTGTAACCAATTTTGTAACAACCTAACTCATCATGGTCAAGTTTAAGGGTCATATGGCAAGTTTGTCATGATTTCTACGCTCCATTAGACTTTAGGGGAATGCATGTGGTTATGTAAGGGTTGCGTTTTTGTTCACTAAGAGAGTAGTAGAGATCATATGGAAAATTTGTATATGAGTTAGAGCTCCAAGTTAGTTTTTATACCACTTATGGTTATGTTCAAAGATATTATGTGTGAAAATATGAGAGAGAACTGATATTTGAGTGCATGGTGTGTCTCCAATTTGTTGTGAATGCATCCTGAAAAGGCTTTGTCCTCTATGTATGGAATTGTAATTAATTTCCTTTGAGATTAATGAATAAATCCTAAAGAAATTTTTTCTATGTATCCTATGATTTAATGATGTGGATGCCTCTATTGGCTTTGTATTATCATATATAGTAATTTCAAGAGAATGATTGCATAGTCATTTAGTGAATGTTACATGTATGTTCCCTTCCTTCACACCTTGCATGAATCCTATGGTCTTTGTATTCTCATGGAGTCTAGGGTGAGACCTTCTTTAGTCTTTGAATATTGAATAGTTCGGTGCCTATGGGGTATTTTTTGGAAAATACTCACAAACCCTGGGTCTAAAACCCCCATTGATCGAGCCAAAAATTGGTTCCATTGTCGTGACTTGAAGGTTTTTTGCTACATGTTGAAGGAAGGAAATTAGGTGGAAATATTCCAAGAAGGAGATATAAGACTGGTCTCTCAGAAGGAAGACAAGTTTTCATGACGAGAGGCTAAGAATTGTAGATCAACCTCGAACATTGGAAACAAAGGTACATCTATATAGATTTACATGAAATTTTCTTGGTTGAGTTTCCTTGTTTACTTCATGAGTGGATAAAGAGATAGACAAAGATTAACTCTATATGGGATGCCAAAGAATCACATCTTAGGTTGATATATGTGGATAATAAGTGGGCTAGAGATATCAAGTTCTAGTTTGAGTGTGTGAAAGAAGGTTATATTGTTGAGTTTGTTATTGAATGTAGTGAGTCTTTTAGTAGTGTTGAAAGGAAATTCGTAGTCATCCCTAGAAGGAGATTATTGGAATAAATCCCTCTGTGGATAAAGATATTGTTAATAGAAAAGGGTTTGATGTGCATGGGGCCTGATAGGATGGTCGATTAAACCCCCCCCCGCACAGGAGGGGGGAATGGAAAGAAGGGGGAAGAAGAAAAGATGAACGTGAAAGTGGGTCCAGAAGAAGATGAGATGAGGTGACAAGAGAATCGGTCCAGAAGATAAGACAAGAAAAAGAGTCGATATATACCCAATAAGAATCAATCTAATGAGGAAATCTAAGTAGAGAAGCAGAGAAAAGAAATCAAGGGGCGATGAATGAGTCATTATATCCGAGATGAAAAAAAGAGAACTTGCACCAAAAGAGTGTGTGGAAGAAAGATCTGCGCCATAGAGAATGATCTGGATTGGATCATTATATTATTTGTCATCTATTTGATGCTTTTAGAGTGGAAAAAACTGGAGGAATTAACTTGTAGGGTCATTTTAATGGCAGGTCCCAGTTTGGAAAATTGGCGTTCAAAACCTTTCGAATCCATTTGCAGGCATCAAATGACATTGTTTTGGGTCAAGAGTTTCCCAACAATAGTTGGGACCCGTGACGTTATTCTACACATCGAGACCTTTCCAATGGTGCAAACATTGCATCAATAGGAGATCGTATGTAAACGTTATGCCTCCTGCAAGTTGACCTACCATGTTCACCACCATGGTATGAGAGGATGCCACATCAGCCCATGTTACTCATGCATATGGGGTTAGACACGTATGTCATTAAAAGAAGATGCTAGAAGTTCCTAAACCTTATCATAATTGAAGGTTGAGGAATTCAAAACCCTGCCCCTAGATGGATATCGGGATATGTTAAATATCGGGCTGCTAGGAGGATAAGGGGTTCCATTCTATCTTATTGTGTTTTTACCCATAACAAAGCAGAACAATTGGGAGTGGGAAATTAGAGAGAATAACATAGGCAGGTTAATGTTTTGTAGAAGCCTAATAGGCCACGGGTCTCAAGTAACTCCATAGCGAGTGTCTTCTCCTTTGTACTTGCATTATTTCCATGCCCTAGCTCATAAAAAAGAGACTCCATAATCCAACAGATAAGGCACTAATATTTTGCATTGGAGATTGAATATTGTGCATTGGTAAGCGTGATTTCAAGGAGATTGAATTGTTCAAGTTTGAAATTTAATTTTACATGCATTAATCTATCTTGTTCCCTAAGGGAGTCTTTATTTTCCAAGTTATTAAGCTATTTTAACAAGCATTAAGCTACGACCATTAGAGTTGCAACAAACTTACTCTCTTTTACTCTCTTACTCACTTTTCTACTGCTGAAATTTACTTGCAAGCTGTCATTATCGATCTATTGTCTAATAGCTATTGTTTGGGTGGATTTCTTGATGATTTTAGTGGCTAGAACTTCTTGTTGTAGAAAATTTTTTCTACAACCATAAGGCTGTTATAAAACTCTATTGTTAACACTTAATAACAACACTCTTTTTCTATCGAAATCTTGGTCTAAATATTGGAGAATTGTCTACTAATTGCTACCTTTAATTTCCAACATCATACACTTGATTTTGATGGTTTAATTTGCAGTTTTCATAACTTATTTATTGTTGAATATATATATACTACTGCAATTTTGGGACAACAAGGTCTCTTGTTGATTCCCCATTGGTTTGAGGAATTTTTTTATCATCATATCTTGTCTTGTTCGGGAAAGTCTAACATTGTTTTGCATGTACATAACCTTGGCAACCATTCACCATCTCCCAAGACTCTTTCCCAAGCCTCATTCACATCCTTGAATTTGACCTATACGTGCACTCTTTGATCTCTTTCCATCTTCTGTCACAATCCCCTTAGGGTCACTAGGAAACCTCCCTTGTGTTGGAATTGTTATTCACTAAAATGAGGGGGACATATATTGAGGTGACAGTGATAGGTGTTTCGAGTTGTGTCACACACTTGATGTTTGGGTTGGGAATTTCAAAAAAAAACATTATGTGCGTAAAATATTTGGCACCGTTTCCAGGGAGGATTTTGAATCCTTTCTGATCCCATAACGACACTTGGAAAGTATATCCCAAATCCTTTACCCATAGTTCCCTTTTCACTTTTGATGAACTTCACACAAGTTTATTTGGTGACTCCATTGAGGAAAATACCCTCTCCTTTTAGATGAGCCTTGAGCTCATCTCACAACTCCATTGAAGTGTCGTTTCAGAAAATTGAACTATGGAACCATGGGATGAAACCTTGCAAAAAATTATCATATCTCAAGGACACTTGTACAGATGGAAAAGAACAAATTCGTTGATGAAACTATCAATCATATGATGAATCTTATAAGGGAATCATCCCAAGAATATACTAAAGAAAAACTTAATGAAGCACCTCTTACTGAAGGGAAAGCCCCTATAGATGAAGAGATTCTTGAAGAACATATCCGTGAAGAAAGTTACCAAGAGGATCCAAATGAATTTTCCCACGTTGAATACCCAAATGAGACATTGGTGTATAATTTCCCTCTTGAGGAAGATGAAGTGGTCCATCCTTGTGAAGAGTGATAATTTCTAGTGGTCTAGCCTTGCAACCTTTAGATAGGGTTGACAATCACATTGATGATTTAATATGTTTTTGAAAGTGTGGATGGGATATTAATTATTTCATTTTTTATGGAGATCGCATCTACGACGACGAGGGAAGCTTCCAGACAAAGAATGTAGAAATATTCCCTTTCTAAGATTATTTTCTATACATCGATGATCAAGATATTTCGCATCCTGACGATCATACTTTGGGACTTGTGATGCGTACCCTTTCGGGCATTCGAATTTGTTATATAATTAAGATTTTTGACCACCCTTGTGCTCAAATTTTGGTGAATTTGAGGTTGTGGCTAGCCCTATGCAATCAAAGATTTACACTATAGAGAAATAGTCTTTTCAACTTGGGAATTTTTTCAAGGATTGGCATATAAAGAAACAACATGTTTTGAATATGGAGAATGGTCATGTCTCCATATCTATGTATATTCCTTGTCTTGTGCCTGTTTCTCTAGGAAATCATAAGGTATTCTTTGGATCTTTCATATCCTCTCAGCCTTCAGAAAGTAGTGACCATATGAGTGAGGATGATGATGAGTCATCGTTTCTATGCAATAATCCTATTCAAATATGGATTGATCATCGTTTATATGCAATAATCCTATTCAAATATGGATTGATCATGCTTGTGGCTATTCTCTCCACCAAGATTGTCTCCCTCCCACCCACCTCCAGGAGTTTCTTTTCATGATTGATTGCATGTTTATTTATGATCATGATTATTTTGTGCTTGACTTATATTTTTTGTACTACATGATTAAACACAGGGGGAGATACCTTGATGATATTTTGAGTAGGTGGTTGCACTAGTTGTACGACTTCACCTGATATCTTTAGAGTTTTGATTTCTACGATCCCCAAGCCCTATGTAAGTAGGTAGGCCATTTTTTTCCTGCATTTGCATTTGTGTTCTCATCATAATGTAGTTGCATTTGCTTTTATGTTTTTCTTTACACGTTGATTTATTTACATTTATGCATAATTGTTATGGTACATTTGCTTGAATCATATTGCATGTTAGGTACAAGTTCTTGAAAAATGCAAATTTTTTTTTGTAATGAATAGTTGAATTTTGAAGTTTTGATTATATGAATAAAGGGTGAGCAAGCCACCCCTTGGTGCTCTAATATATTTTCTTGAGTGTGTGTAGGCACATGTCTTACCAAGAGATATTGAGGTTTGCATGTACTCTACAATGAGCACATGTCCCCATGTAGGAGCCAAATGTTACCCCCTAGGCTAGGGGTAACTAAGGGGATGATGTCTCGAGGCCCGGAAGTTAAATACATGGAATGTCGAGAGATATATGAGAAGACAGAGCCCCTCCTATCACAACACATAACGATTCATCGACAACAACAATTTTGACCACATTGGCATGGCCCAGAAAGGACATCAAGTCTCGCTTCATGAGGTAACGAGTCTGGCCTCATGGTAAGTGTCATTTTAATAATTTAATCATTTGAACATGTTGCAAAGAGTCATTTCTTGATTTTGAAAACGTTTTCTTGGAATTTATACCTTTTTCCTCATTTCACTTTGGTGGTTGACATGGTTTCCTATCAAGTGGACACCCTTGGGAAAAGGGTTTCTACTAGGGGGTCTCCTTGAAGGGTCATCGTACCGTTCCTGCACATACTTAACACTTTCCACACCTCTTCCCTTTTGTTTCCTCATCTTTTGAGTTTATGGGCTTATTGACCCCAAGAAGGGCTTGTACCTCATTTCATGGGAAGAAGGGACTAAAGGTCCAGAGGTGTTGTAGATGGAAAAAGTTAAAGCCATAAATTATCCTTCTAGATTATCGCCCTAAGGTACCAAGAGCAAAGAAACGCTTTGCCATAAAAAAAATCAAGGACCTTTAAAAAAGAAAAAACATGATTAATAAATGTCTCTCTTGTTGGGAGAATGCATTTGCAGTGTATTTTACATTCTTTGCACATGAAACTCAATGTGTTCCAAACTTCAAGTGGCTTTGTGGTGCTCCTTAATTTTCATTGCACATAGCACTAAATGTTTTGGACCATAATAAATTAATGGAAAATAAAAGGGCTTGGAAAAAGGTTGCATTGTGAACGAGGGATGCAACACACCCTCTACAAAGGCACTTATAAATGAGACAATATGAACCCGTGTATGTCAATAAACCCCATGTCCAAGAGTCATGCCCCCATCCACCTCATACTCTTTTACATGAATTAGAAAGGGTCTACTTGGGAAACACTCATTGACTTGGGGATCGATCTACCTAATAGGGCACCATGACAACCCTCCCATACTTAAATTTGGAAAATTTTATAAGGTCTTTGAGCACTTGTTTAGTTTGAAAAGGGGGGATTTAATGCACATGTTTGAGTGATTCTTTTATTAAATGTGGCTTACTTGGCATGATATATGTGACTTGTGGACCCTTGGAAGGCGTAATTGTTTGTATTTGTAGTACCTTGCAAGGTGAGAATCCATTCCATTGAGGAATTGTGCCATTTTGACCTTCATGGGGAGTTGAAGACCCCACGGATGTACGCAATACCCCACAGGATGGGCATAGGACCCCAGAGTTCTTGTGCACATGAGGTGATGAACGTTGCCTTGTAGGCACCTGGATAGCACTAGAGGATGACATCATATCCCTTTGCACTTGTATGATGGCCTTTGGAGGCCCAAGTCTTTACCCTCTAAGCCTTGATGTCATGTTGAAGCTAGGGTTTTAGTGGGCTTGATGGTTTCAGGCATGGTGTGATGTGGTTTGAAGGAAGAATATGCATGATGATGACACTCTAGTACATGAGATATGGACACATGGCCTTTGGAGGCCCAACGACTTGCATCTTGAGGCTCAATGTCTCACTTAGAGGCTCAACGTTGCCCTTCTAGGGCATGACATCACCCCTTGGAGGGTTTTACTTTATGTAATTTTATTTTTGCAAATTGTAAAGGAAAATAAAGGGGGTAGACCCTCTTTTAATTTGTTGTTGACTTTATTATGTGGATAAATTGGTTTAGATGAACTCATATAAATAGAGGTCACCTCACTTTCATTTTAGACATAAATCACTTGAGAATTACATAACTCTTGGCTGAAATTTTTTCCCTACTTGGGAAATTCACTATCTCTTGTCTCTTGTGTAAATGGATAATATACTCATCTATTGGTGGAAGAAAGGATAGTGACTTATCTTGTATGTTTGTTCTTGGCATTTGTGGTGGAATATCTTGATAAGTAAGGGTTTTTCATTCTATCTCTTTGATTAGATCAAGAATTTCTTCAATTTTGTGTGTTTCTTCTTGATTTCAAGGTTAATTTGTCAAACCCTTGTAGGAGTATAAAGGAATACACCCTCCATCAAATAATTTAGCTTCATTGTTATTGAAAATACTTTAAATGATTACAACAAGGAGTAAAAACACTTACACCCTTGTAGCAATACCTTACTAAGGTTTGTTTACTCTAGGGAGTAAAAAGGCTTACACCCTTGTAGAAATACGTTGCTAATATTTGTTTACTCTAGATAGTAAAAAGGATTACACCCATAGAGGAGTAAAAAACCCTAACTCATAAACAAGAGACTCCATAACCCTATAGATAAGGCACTCATCTTTTTCACTTAACTACATTAACTACATTAGGTTTATATATATAGTGGCCATATTTATCGATGAAGTTAATGCTCTTATGATGGTAGTTTTAGTATTAAAGCCATCATCTAGGTTTATATACATGTAATGTGACATCATCAGACTTATTGGTAGTCCTCTAGTGGGGCATTTATTTATCTAATGACCACATTTATTAACGTACTTAATTCTATTATGATCTGGAGTTCATAATTAAAGCCATCATTTATGTAATATTTATGTAAATGTAATGGGAAAACATTAGACTTATTTGTATCCTTTAGTGGGCCATTTATGGGGATCTTACTTAATATATGTGTTCAAGTCACTTGGTAGGTGAATTTTTATCATCCCATATGCGTTATGTGAAGTGGTATTCTCGTTGTTAAATCCTATACATACATGAAGTCTTGAGGTCTTCATTATCCATCTATTGATGTGGATCATCCATCAAGATGTAATTTGATGTCATAATAGAGATACTTTTCTAATGTGATTCAACATAGATTAAAGTTGCTCATTAAAACCTTGAGCTAGGTATCTACTCCACTTATTATGGTTGCTTTCTCTTCTTACCTCTTTTAAAAAGAAAATTATATTCCCTATAGTGAGACATGGGTTGAAGAGCCACTTTGTGGAGATTTCAATATGAAATATGCACACGGGAAAACACAAAATTCAGAATCATTAAGCATGTCAACATTGATCTATATTTTCTTGAATTAGAGGGTCGAACAATTGTCAAACCACACTAGCAATACTAAAACTCTATTGCAACTTCATGTTTTGGCATAGTACATGTGGAATTTTCCATACCTATCTCTTCTTTGATCCATTACTAAAAAGGAAAACTAGTAGGTAAAATATATTGATCCCTTTTATTCACAAGGTGCACTTGATTATTAGTGGTAAAAAACTAACACGTGACTTCAAAAAATACCCCATTCAAACTCAAATACATTCTCAACATCAAGAAGGGACCAAAAGCACCATAACAAATCACCAGAGAATGATGTTCATATTGAAACTAAATTTCTCTATCTCTAATCAATCATGAATCTCAAGAGGGATGTGTGTAGTCTATGTTGAAGAGACATATTTGATGCTGAGATTAAATATCCACAACACATATAAACAAGGGAAACAAAGGATTTACAATAGAGAAACCATGTGAAGGGAAATTGTAAGTAGTCATTTCATTACCCTATGTGTATTCACTTGTATAATAGGTCCCTTTATATAACATTAGGTGACCATAATAATATTACAACTTTAACATATTTTTTTTGTACCAATATCTATAAATATCTCAACAATGTTCTTGAAATCCTCATCCTTAACTTATCTCATTGTCATCATTTTTCATTTTGGATGTAGATATTTATTATAGTCTACTTCATCACTTGTTACAATGTATATATCAATAATCACAAGTAGGATTTAATCCTTCATGCATTGTAGTAAAAAGACAAAGAGACATCAAATAATTCATGATGCCACTAAGTTCCATAGTCCCAATCCTAGGACCCATAAATGTTGGATGTGCATGCATCAAATATATAATATTTGTTGTTTCACTTGGGTGAAAGTTCAGAAAAATATGGTGCAACATCTCATCCAAATCAACATCAAAGAAGAGTAAAAGTAGAAAGGATCCCATCCAAAACCAACAACCATAATGCATTGAGTCCTAAGTGACTTGAGCTAAGAAATCCAAAGCATATTGGGCCCAACTAATTAATGTCATGTGCATCATTGATAAGTGTAATAATTGAAGTCTAGATATAGGGAGGAAACTTGTAGACATGTGAACACACAAATGAAGGATCGAAGAGACCACAATATTGTGAAAGAGATGCTTCGTGAACACATTATTTGTAGTCCATGACAAAGCATGCCACATTGAAATTCTTGGGGAGTATTTTTTATTGTGGCCTAGATGAAGACTTCGATGAAGAGAGGTGATAGATATACAACAAACTGTCAGGAAATGAGAGACACTTCCACACTAAACCTAGTAGAAGAGAATAAGAATTTAATCAAGAATGTAAATGACAAAGCAATCACACAGTACACAACGATTTTAACCTGGAAACCCAAACGGAGAAAAATGATATTCCTTGAGAATTATTCTCTCTTGTTGTCTTAATCAATCTAAATAAAAGTTTGCATGTCTGACCTTGGTCCACACCTAAGACACAATCGAAATCATACCCTCTTTCCTGTGCAAGAACAACCTTGTATCCAATCTGGCTTACATCTACATGACCAACAACCTACATCTAAATATTTCTTTAAAGACTAGCTATCCTACGATTCATTGATTAGACTTTACGGCCTTACAACATGCCTCTTTATAGGATTTACAATAGGAAAAAACCTAAAGACTTGGCGCCCAAAAATGGTTACAGATCCATGTAGACGCAAATCTCAAGATTTTGTTACAGTCGACTCCAAGTCATATTACTAGTCAACTACTGATCAACCTTCATTCAGTCTTTAGTCAGTCACCACATGTCCACCTGTCGACCTCATGTTGGTTGACCTCTTTGACTTGTTTTCGATGCCTTTACCATGTCTAACTACCTTGACCTTTGACTTTGACTTTACCCATTTGACTAACCTTGACCTTCGACTTGTTTTCGATCTACCTTGACTTCGACCTTCAGACGATTCACCTCGACTAGACTTTCACTGCAAAGAATATAAAAACCCAACATTCTCCCACTTGTTGTCTTCTTTGCTAAAACAAGAGATTCATAAACTTTTGTTCATAGACCCCGAGAAATAATGCCCATTGCCTCTTTGAACCAAGAGAACTTCACAACACTCACAGAGTTGGTCAACGAGTCTGCTATGTTTTCCAATGTGTCTACTTTCTCCAGTAGCACCTTTTTACTTTCCACTGTGTCTCTTATGAAATGGTATTATACATCAATGTGCTTAGTCTTCGAATAATAAGAAGAGTTCTTTCAGCATACATTAGACATCAATGTGCTTAGTCTTTGAATAATAAGCAAGGTTCTATCACATACATTAGACTACCAACAACACTTTCATATGGAACACATGCCATGTCCTCTATTTCTTCTTGTGTCTTTGGACATTGTTCAACAATTAGCCTTTCTCCCACAAGAATTGGCACCTTCACTGGTTTGCAATCATGCATGTTGAAATGTTTTAGAACTGTTTCAATATACTTCATCTAATTCAACTAGAGATTTCTAGTGGCTCGATCTCTCTTAATATCCATTCCTAGAATGAAGTTAGTTGCACTGAGATCCTTCATGTCGAACTTGGAGAATAACTGCTTCTTCACCTCCTTTAATGTGTCCATGTTGTTTCCAATCATCAACATGTCATCAACACACAAAGCTACATATATGAAACTTCCACCTTCTTCCTTGGAATATATGCATTGATCAACTTTGCTTCTCACAAATCCCAAACTAAGGATGTATGTGTCAAAATTTTGGTACCACATCCTAGGCAATTGCTTTAAACCGTAAAGGTATATTTTTAGTTTTCACACCAACTCTTGCTTTCCCTTTACTACAAATCGTTCAGGTTGTTTCATGTATATTTATTCTTCTAGGTCCCCATGTATTGTTGGTTGTGGAGCTTGATTATCTTCCTGATTTATAGGTCTTTATTTTCAGCCATGTTTATACCCCATGAAGACTGTACACCCCTCCACATGGGGGGCTTGCGTCCCCCAAAAGAAAAATTGCTTTGTAAATCTATATTGTAATTTCATAGTCAATATGGACCATTCATGTTGGGCCCAAGATATGATCATTTTTATGATGAATATTATACATTTTTGCTACATGTACATATGCGTTTTTCATCTTTTAAAGGAGCTTTTTGAAGAATTTCATGATAAAATGGTATGATCGCCATAAGGTATGTGTAATTCATGTTTAATGATTGAATCAAGTATAATTCATCATGTTTTATGGTTTCCAAGAGTTAATTCACGTTTTTTTTGTGTTACAGGGCAAAAACACACTATGTTTCTAGTTCTGGCACTTGATCCGGCACTCGTTCCAGCACTCCGTATTGCTCAGAAATGGAAGGTGAGTTGGCGATTATGGAATTGGCGTCCAATGTTGGGCGAATCAAGAACATGGGTTTTGTTTTTCCTTATCCCCTCCAGCTACTGAGCTCCAGACAACTCAGTTTCAGTTGTCCAAAGAAGGCGATTATTAGCTCGCTCCGTTTTGTCAGTTAGGGCATCATTTAATGTATTTTGACGAAATTAGAAGTGGTTTGACCCTCCTGTGGTTGACCAATTGGTATGTAAGCCTATAAATACTGATAGGATGGTCATAAGATTATTAACCAAGTATAAGATCCATTAGATTAGAGACAAATTTGTTTTTCTCTGTTTTGGTATTTTACATTGCTAGAATTGTGCCAGAACTGCGTTTTCAAGCTTTTGTTGGATTACTGAGAGGCCGAGGGGGGGGGGTGAATCAGTAATAGAGAAATTTAATCCATTTTTAACCATATAATTGAAGTGTTATATCAATGAAGCATTATCATCCAATAACTGCAGAGTAAATAAGCAATGAACAAATGAACAATCATACACATACACAGTACACCAGTGTTTTACGTGGAAACCCAAATCGGGAGAAAACCACGGAATGATTTTTTTTATATGTCTTGAAGAATTAC
>JASDQU010250733.1:0-15471 GCA_032191745.1 Picea mariana
AAGAACTAGTCAACCTTTAGGGACCCTCCCTCAGTTTCCTGTAACTTTGGGAGGGAAAACTGTCTTTATTGATGTCATGGTAGTCCGAGACCCCTTGGATTTCTCTTTACTCCTTGGGCAGGATTATGTCTATTCCATGAAATCTATTGTGTCCACTATTTTCCGTGTGATATCTTTCCCTCAAGATGGAAGAATTGTGACTATTAATCAACTTTCATTCATCGGTCCTGACAGGATTACCTCCTTAAATAGTTCTTATATGCAGACAATATCGCCCACGCCACATGTCAATTATGTGGCTTTGTCTCCAATGACTTCAACTTCTGATGATTTAGATCCGGTATTTGACATGGTGATCTCTTCGGTAGGGCTATTGGAGCCTGATCTCCTTACCCCTGTCGCAACCCTCGACATGTGTTCCTTCCAGAGTGATTATCTTCCATCCAGTGAAGATCTCTTGGAATCCATGACCGAGTTTTGTCCCTTGACATGGTGTCCTTCCAGAGAATTATCCTCTTAGAAGCCATGATCAAGAAGCAGTCATGAGCATAGTTTCTCTTCTTTGTAGCAAGCTTGTTAAAAAATGAAACAGAGGCCCTGGGCATAGTTCTTTTCCTATGTCAAGCTTGTTAAAAAATGAAACAATCACCTCTATTGAACCTTCTTTTCATCCACCCTTCTCCTTTTTCTCATCTACTAAATAATTTGGTGAAAACCTCAAAGTCGGTGAATGAATTGAAGCTTGGAGGGCATGTCTCCATCCTTTGATGATCATTCTAGAGTTAAGCCACTAGCTCTCAAGATGGGGGCACACTGAGATTAGTCTTTATTCTTTCTTGTGCTCGTAAATACTTGAGAATGCATCCGGGTAAACTTTTATCTCTTTTTCGGACATGTATGGATACACAATAAAGGAACCCTTTGGAGTCTTTTTTAAGCTATTTTCAGACTCTCTAAACATGAAAAGATTGTCGAGTGATCTTGCTTCCTTTCCCACTCGTTAAAAGGTTTGAAAGGGCATCTTTCGAGTGATAATTTATCTTTTTTTCAGCCTCGCGAGACTAACATTACAAAAAGGACAACATTGGAGTCATCTTTAAGTTCTTTTCAGACTCTCTAAACATGAAAAGATTGTCGAGCGACCTTGTTCTCTTCATGCTCGTTAAAGTATTTGAAGAAAATGTATGTTGAGCGATAGTTTATCTCTTTTTCGGTCTCATCAGACTACTTTACGAAAAAGGAACTGAGAGAGTTCTCTTTTAAGTGTTTTTCCAGACTCTATAATCATGAAAAACCTTCGAGTTTTCTGTCTTTGGACTCATTAAACAAGCATCGATAGGCCCATACGGGACCAAACCCTTACTTCTTCCAGTTCATTAAACAAAGGAAGAGGGACTTACCGAAGGTAAGTTATATCGAGCATGTGTTACCCTCCTCGAACTCGTTAAATTAAAAAGAGGTACTCATCTATCTGGATGGGGGAAAAAATTGAAAGAAGCAAGCTAAGCAGTTTTTGAGAACATTACCAAGTAACTCTTAGAGTCGCCCTTGAACATGACACTTTGTCTTTGCGCACATCTTAATCCGCTGAACCTCTGCATTGAGCCAATCCTTTGAGTTTCTTTTACTCCTCTGGGTCACTTGACGTAAATCACAACATCCACTGCATCATCGTGTTTTGGTCCATGTCATGTTTCTGTTGTTGTGCCTTAGTGTTCAAGGGAAGTATCCACCTCGAGAGTCAGCCATCACAAATATCTTATCTCAATACCCATGTCAGTCCATGCTCATTTGATCTACCAAATTACATCTCTGTGTCTGTTTCGTGTCGTTGATGGGGGATACATCAAGGCCCTCCTTCAACGAGTCTATTCCTGTCGACTTCAACACATTATCCAAGAACTAGACTTAGAAACCAATTAGTACTTTGGGACCTGCATGCCTCAATGGCACGCCTCCTCACATTTGATAGTGGTTTTACATCATTAACCTCTGATCGGATTATTCCACGGATGTTCAACTTCAGCTCATCCATTCACATTCGTTGAAATGTACTAAAGTACCTTGGGAATCATTGACATCAATGGTGATCTCCCTCGCGCTTGTTAACAGTTTACATCATTGACCGGTAATCAAGTGGTTTCTGCCATGTTCAACATCAGGACATCTATTCACATGGTTAGATTCGTACCACATCAAGATTGATAAGAAGACCTTGGGTTGAGTCATCACTCTTATATGTACTTTTCCCAGGTTGCGAAGGATTTTCTTTTGAACAATGACACATATACTACTACAAAGATCCACTTTGTATTGGTTGTGGCTATGTCTTGTTATCTCGTAGATCCACTGTGTATTCTTTGTGGCTACGATCAGTTCAGGTCATGGGAGTATAGATCCACATTGTATCCTCTGTGGCTATACCTTTTATCAATATAATTATGGATCCGCAATGTATTTTATGGCGGCCATATCTTGCAAGTATTTATCAACCAAGCATAGGTATGCCTGCCTTGGGTTTGAAACATGTCATAATATTTGTTGGGCATTTGTGTGCAGCTTCTACTAGGTTCTCCGGTTCCACACCCTTGCTTTGAATATTTGTAAAGTGTTTTGGCCATCATTCTCTCTTCTGACCTCACACTTTAGGGGGCATTCTATTACACATGAAATTTGCACAACTAGGTACCTCGCCCTAAGTGTCGTATAAGTGTCGCATACACCTTGACACCATGGAATAACCCATGTCACAATCCCTAGTCAATGTGGAGGAGGGATATATTACATGAAGCCAAAGAAATACTAAGTACACAAGAATTATTATTAATATTCATGGAAAAGAAATTGATTAAGTGAGAGAAAAGTGCACATGAATTATTATTAATATTCATGAAAAAGAAAGTAATTAAGTGTGAAGATCCACCTCACATTTGGTTTCCTGTTTTTTAGGGAAGGTGGAGGATCTCATGGATGGTTGAAATATTTCCTCCTTAAAATCCTTGAGAGATATTTCCTCCCCAAAATCCTTAAGACATATTTTCTCCCCAAATATCTTAGAGATCCCTTTCTTAGTGGATCTGATGAGAGATCTTCTCCATGGTGGTTAAAACTCCAAATCCTATATAATGAGGGGTTTCATGGAGGAGGGGGAATGGAGATTGAGAATTATACCAAGCTTATGATCTCATGAGTGGTATGTCATTTGGAGTATCAGCATTCTGCATGTGGACTGTTTAAGCAAGGGTTTGGACAAGGGGAACTTGACGAAGCTTCTACACTCACATCTATGGTTGTAAGTATTCTTCGTTGTTGTTCTCTTTAATATAATATGCTTGGCCTGTTTCTTTGAAATCTCTGTTTGATATCACATGAATTTGTCTCTATTAGATAGGTCTATTTCGAGCTAATCTCAATAGAGTAGGAAGTTGTTTGTACTTTTGTTTGTCTACAGGGCTCATCAAGGAGTTCAAGATTGGAGCTCAACTTGGACCGTGCAAGGACAAACACCGGTAAAAGGTAATTTTTTTCTCCTTCCTCCTCACACATTAGTTTATCTAGACCTAAAAGGAAGTCAGTGTCCATGATAAGCATCTTTTGTCTTAAGAGTTAAGAGTCTAGCTCTCAAGAGGAGATCTACCTGTCCGCAGGGAGATTTTTCTTCAACACACCCAACCATAGAATAATTGATGCCTATCATCTTTCTACAATAGGGCCACCCTTGAGGTAAAGTTGAGTCCAAAAGGACAAATTTGTCCTATGGATGGCTCTAGTCCTCTCACACATGCCAATTTTCCAACAAATCATAATATGTTAACTCCTACAACAATTCCAATCGACTAGCCCTCTTTCCTCTTAAACCTACACAAACTAAGGAATGGGATCCCCTTCTTTTCCAGACAATCCCTTGAGTTATCCCACTTCCCTCCAAATATCTAGCACAGGTCGACCAAAAAATCTCTATGTTGGGGACTCCATGAATTCTCAGTTGTAATGGAGTTTTATTAATGACAATATTTTTCTCATGCACATGGGAAAAAATCCTCTCATAATACTCATAACATACATAATCAACATTTTGTTATAGTCTTGGAAGCATAGGCTCTCCCAAAAATTTCCCCAAGAATAATTATGGACACCCACCAAGAATCATGAGCTAGATTTGCATGATATCAACTAACCATGTGGCTTCCTAATCCTGCATACTTCACTTGGAAACTTACTCCAAAGTAGTAAAGAATAATATATGAGGTAAAGGACTTAGGATAATATGAGATAGAGTTTTTTGGATTTAGGAATAAATTACTATTATTTACTTTAGCCCCCCTTGAGCCCCTAAGCCCCCTCTCATTCATCTCTTGTGGGATCATAGACCCCCATGTTTTGTCCTTCTCCATATGCAACCAATGATGTATTTTTTTAATTATTTAGTGTACAATTTACATAGTTACATAATTGTTTGATTCCCATCCTTTCATCATATACATTTATACATTACTAATTTGGGGATCAAAATTGAGGTGCTACACTCATTATGGGAGGGGCATGAAATATGTAGCCCTCTGATTTACCTTGTATAATATTTCATTCATCCTAGCTCTAAGGTTGGCCAACCCATTTTTCTTTCTCAAAAGCTAGAAGAAGTCAATTTTTGCGAAGTCTTGAGCCAATGAGATGGTCCTTTAGGTGAGTCTTGCAAGTCTAGAGTTTTGGAAAGGATTTTGGTAAATCAATGACCTTAATATTACCCATGAAATATTTACCATTGTCCTTTGGCAAGCCCCTTTCTCCTTTGGAACAAATAGGCCTTGATAAAGTGGTATTGCTTACACCTCGTTGTTGGTGATGGTTCATAAGCCCTAAGAATACTATATTTCCTTTTTTCCTTAAGATGAATACAGTGACCCCCACACTTACTTCCCTAATACCTTTTTCAATGTTATGAATATCAAAATTTATTTATTTCATTTATTTAAAATATGATAATATTAATATAAAACTTACAAAGTATTTTTCACAGTTAAATTTTAAGAAAAAAATACAAATAAACAAAATCTAGACACATAAATATTTTGACTAATAGAAAAGGGGCAATATAGATTGTCAAAGTTAAAATTTAAAAATAAAAATATACAATATCAATATTTCTTATACATTATACACAAAATATAATGGATAAATTAAATGGAAAAATTATATGCACATATAAAAATAGAGATGGTAAGGAAACATGTTAATGGCCCAAAGCCCAAAAGCATTTGGCATTACTGGAAATCTACCTCCTTACAAAACAAAGATGAGTTATTTCAGTTGGCTACCAATGACAAGTTATTTATTTCAATTGGCTACCAACGACAAGTTATTTATTTCAGTTAGCTATGTTTTGCTTGCACACAATGATGGTGTTACATCTCAAGTCTTGAGATTGTATCAATAGAGTATATATTGATAGCCTCTAGTATGTAAATTTTTTCCTACTTTTGAAAAAAAATATATACTATGACATCTCTATAAGTATTGTGTCAACACTTCGTTGTAAATTAATACTTTATTCATTAAAATGGTCAATACAAATTATTAATTATGAATAATAAAAAATTAGAAGTCAACTAGTATTAGGTTGTTTCTACATTATTGTCAATAATATTATGGTTTGTTCTTATGATGTTCTTGTAAGACATGTTGTTTATATTTTGGAAGACTTGTTGATTTCCTTGGCAGATGGAATTGCAATCATGTACTTGGAGCTTGTATCCATAGACAATGTTACCTTGAGTAATAATGGGTTGACCAACTTGGCTTAGCCCTCTCACATGGAAACATGGTCTGTTGAGAGGTTTTGAAAGGAGGTTGCACTAAATAGATGGTTGCAAAATAACTTTTCATCTATCATATCCATTTATGAGGATCAGTTTAATTTATGGACTCTTCAATCCATTTTTGTCAAAAATCCTACTAAGATAGAGAACTATAACCATGGATGGTTGAAGAAATTCAATCCCAAGAATATGGTACATGAAAGGATTTTAAAAGATATAGTCATTTGTAAGTGTGTGTTGCAAATGAAAAGAAGAAAATAATTGAGGGCCTTATCAAGATGGAGTTATTATGACAATATATTTTTGGAACTTTCTAATGTTATGGGACCTTTGATTAGAGGATCCAAAAGCCACATTTTTAATCTTCATCTCATTCTCACATTATTCAAGGGCACCCACTTCTAATGGTTTCTATAAGAGGATTGAGCACAAGATTATTTATCATCGGCCTATCTTTTTACATACAGGGACATTTTGATGGGTATTCTCTCTCACTCCTTACAAGAATATCATCATTAATTGGTCCTTTGAATTACATGGTAATATTTTCAATTGGAATGGTCAAATTCCATGGGTTATAATGTTTTACGTATTTCTTTTGAATATGAGGTGTATTGCTAAAAGTTTGGTGTCTCTGACAACTTAGCTTGGTTCATGGAATGACATTGTCACTTTAGTTCTTTCTTCTCTTGGAGCACTACAACTTCCTCCTTTATGTTTTGTATTGGTTTTGTTGTGGGGCTTAAAAGATATTATCTTGTGCCTAGAGGAACACTATCCAAAAATAGATGGGGAAAAATACATTAGGCATTTGTCATTATTCAAAGACATGGCGATATCTTTACTAAAATAAGCTTCCCCAATTGTTAGTTCATGGAATCCTAGATGCCCACAATAGTATGTATGCATTGGTGATTGCATCACTATCATATGGTTATAAAGAGGGCCTTAGATCAATGCACAAAAAATCATTGAATCCTCACCTTTAAAAAATAAAAATCTTTGTAAACTTTGTAATAAGCATTTAATTGTTTTTGGAAAAGTTGAGAAAATGTTCAAAATTCCCTTGGAAGTTGAAACGAACCATTGTGATGGTTTCCCTTCCAAAGCAACACATAACAAATGAAGGTTGTGATGAAGAAGAGCATGGAATGGAACATAGAGGAGAAAATGAAGAAGGGAAGTAGCAGAGATGAGAGATCAAAGAAGGATTTTGCATGATGATTGTAGGAGAAGAAGACATTGAGTATGACCCACCACGAGTGAATAATTTTGTTGAGCCACGGCCATCTACAAATTTCCTACCAGTGAATAACAATACACTAAATCTGTGTATAGCTCACCATTTTGCAATCAATTTTCTGCTTAATAAAATCCCCAATCATTTTGGTTTTCCCATTTGGGTTCCATGGTAAATCTATGTTGTTATGGTGTAAGACATGCTTTTGTTTTGTTTATGCAATTGATAAACTTCAGAAATACCAATTGGAACTAAACAAGAGCGTGTTCTACCATTTTCCATCAATGTTTCCACCGACAATGATATGTGGAGGGGAGAATAATCTTAAATAAATGCATTGAAAAGGTTGCTTCATGGAACACGATTATGTGAGAGTATAGATCACTTATGAAACTATGCTTGAACATATGCATATATTTGTGTTTGCAATTGGGCATAATGTGGTTGTATACATATAGAGCTATAGTAGCTTGAATTTTGGGCATGAATTTTCTTTGAATATATTTGAAGTTATATGTAATAACTTGCAAATTGTAGAGGTTATTATTCCTTTCAAGTTTTGAATCTAACTTATTCTTGGCATAATAGAGTTTTAGTGCTATGAATGCCACTTCAGAAAATAGAGTGCATTATTTAAGTTAACACTGTAGAAATTGCAAATATTTAATTGTTGTGTCAACTCAATCAAATAATAGAGTTTGATAATATGTTAGAGCATGCACATATATATGAATGGTTGATGTGTTTGAATTAAAATGCATTGAAATCTGTCTAGTAGAGTTGCATCGTGTAGTTTGAACTAAACATTGATAGAACAAGTAAACATAAACCTTGAGCCCAAATATAAATAGGGGTATCCATTCAAGTACAAAGAAAAACAATTATTTCTAGAGAGGATCCATGTTGATGAAATGGACAAGCCATAGGCCCACCATTTACAAAGCATAAGGTGTCAAATTAGTTAGTCAGATACCTTGACGCAATTTCCATGGACAAAACCTTGAACAAGGAGAAGCTGGAAGAGTTGAGAGACTTCAATAGGTAGATACAAGAGGGAAATTGGTATTGGAGAAAAAAAAAGATGATTTAGAAAGAAATTTCCAAACACTAGGACTCCTTCACCATTGTGAGGGAAGAATTAGAAAAGAGTAGATTGCATATTTTTCAATCGGTGGAGAACTTCACTTAGTTGGATAATTGGCAAGAGGAGAGGTTCACTTAAGTGACTTCTTAGCTATACCGAAATTTGGTAGGAAAGTAAGAGGCCTTAAATAAGCTACAATGAACTGTCCAAGAGACCAAGCAAGCCCCTTCTGTTTCCACTGCAGAAGCCAACACCATGACATAGTCAAACATGGTCAACTCACCTTCCAAGACCTTTCCTCGAGAGACCTTCGATGAATTTGAAAATCACACTAGAGACATTGGTTCCAAGATCATGAGGCAAATGGGTTGTGATGGCCAAGGGCTAGGAAGGTCAAGGGATTTTGATCCCCATTGTAGCTCAACCTAGACTTAATAATGAAGTCCTGGGATTCATTGGACAAGAAGTTCACAAAAGTTCAGCTCAAACCACTTTTGTCAAGGCAAGAGGAACCGAAAGTAAGTCATTCCCATAGATGAAAAGGAAATCAGGAAAGGAGTGTGCATCAAGCCACTCAAATGTGCTTGTAGAGGATTGGAAGAGGGAAAAAAAGATAGGATTCTTCCATCCAAATCTGCTCTAGCTCTTGGGGGAACAAGAAACCAAGACATTCCCATGGAGGAAAAGGAATCTAGGAAAGGAGTGTGCAACAAATCACTCAAATATGATAAGAAAAGAAGCCATTCCCATGGAGGAAAAGGAATATAGGAAAGGAGTGTGCAACAAGCCACTCAAATTTTGTTCTAACTGGGCGGGGAGTGAATTGGACATAAAGAGCACCTCAGAGTTCTTCTTCAACTTAGGATTAGCTATGATATCCTAGTTTAGCAGGAAGTAGACTTCTGTAGCACTCAGTACAATAGAATTGGAGTATATCACAACTATTGTCATAAGTCACAAAGTAATATGGCTTCGGAAACTTCTTGCAGGACTATTTGATTAGGAGCTAGAGACGACCTTAATACATTGTGATAATCAAAGTTGTGTCAAGATTTCGGAAAATACAGTATTTCATGATAGGCTGAAGCACATTGAGATCAAATATCATTTCATCCAAGACATGGTACAAAAGGGAGCAGTGAAGCTCTAGTACATATCCACGGATGAGAAGATTGTGGACATTCTCACCAAGCCTCTATCTAAGGAGAAGTTTGTATACTTCAAAGACAATCTTGGTGTGATGTCTCCCTCGCTGAGAGGGAGAGTTCATGTTTCTTCAGTTAGTAGCATCAGACAGACATTCTCCTAGATTGCTCATGTTGATTTGACCAAGGGAGAATGATACATTCACTCATGGGGCCATGTTGATTTGGCTAGTGGTGAATGGTCCAGGGGCAGTCTTTCTCATATTAGTCATGTTGATTTGACTAGAAGTGAAGAAGACTTGAGATGCTCTCATATTTCCTACTCTAGGATGGAGTAATCTATTTTTATAGGGTAGGTTTGACTTGTTTACAAGTCTAGTTTAATGTTGAATATGTAGACTCAAGAGACCTCTTGCGATGAGGGGCTTCTCGGTGGGTTTACTCAATATTAGAGATCTATATTAATTAGATGTACATGTGAGGAGATGAAACATCAACAAGGCTCATGGAAAATTTTTCTAGTAAAGAATAAATTCCAATAATACGAGACATATTCCAAGAAGAAACCCCGGAAAGCATTAAAGGAGATATTAAAGAAAAAAGGACAAGTCGGCCCCACAAGTAAATTAAAGGTGACTTAAATTGTATAAATAAAGGTTGGATCATTGACATAATCACAACTCTTCTCATCAAGTCTGCAAGTCCGAGTTGCAGTTGCAGTTGCAATTGCCAGTTGTAGTTACAGTTGCTAGTTGTCGGTTGCACAAATTTTGAGGTACACTATCTTGTCTAGGGTTTGCTATCTTTGAGGGTTCTTCCTCATACAAGGATGAAATTATTTATGTGTTGGGTTTCTTCATATTGATGGTGATTTACTTATTGGCTAGAATTCTTCTTAAGGAATTTTTTTGAGTTTACTCCCAAGGTTGGATTTCCCAGAATAAAAATATTGTGTCTACTCTGCATGGCTATCTTTCTATGATTCGCTACAATTTATTTTGGTTGATATTTTCAGTGTGTAATTATTCTATGATAACAGTGGCATAAAATTATGTTTGAAATCATAAGTAAATAATTATCATATCTAAAAATTGAAAATTCAACATTTACTACATCATACACCAACAAAAGGTGGAATTTTGGCTAGATTTATGAGTTGTAAAGGACATGAATGATGTCTTTGAAGTGGTTTCCTGATGATATTGTGATGAATTCGATCATATGTACAAGTTGGGAAATATTCCTTCCTAGGAACAGAAAGGATTTGTTGTTATGGTAGGCAATTTCAATGCCACCAATGTGTTATGCCATCAATGTTTGGAACACACAAACTTTGGGTCTTTGTCACATATGATTTGTCTATAAATGGTTGATGATCTTCCACAAATTGAACCACCCAGTGGTGTCTTTGAAGGGTGTATGTTGGGGAAACACCATCCAGAGTCCTTTCCTAAGGATAAAGTGAGGCAAGTTTTTCAACTTCTCGAGTATGATTCATGGTGATATTTGTGGGCATATAGCCACTTTTTCTCTTGGGTGAACTAAGTACTTCATCACCTTCATTGATTATTTTCCTTGCTTCCTTTGGATATACACCATTCAATCCAAGGGAAATTGTTTGGGAAATTCAAAGAATCCAAATAATTGGTGGGAAATCAAAGAAAGAAAAGGATTAAGTGTGTCATAACTGATGGAAGAGCAAAATAAACCAACAATGAAAAATTCAAAACATATCTCAATCCTCATGACAATTTTTCATAGAGGATTGTTTCCTACAGTCCACAACATAATGCAATCACTAGAAAAAACAATAGAGCTATTATGGAGATGGCCCCTCCCTACTTCACTCCAAGATAATAGAGCTTAAATTCAAGGGAGAAGTGGATGTTTGTGCAAACCACATCATTAATTGCACAATTACTTGAGTTGTTTAAGGTATGACTCCATATGAGAAATGGTATGGAAACAAACCATCAATTTTTCATTTCAAAACTTTTGTATCAAGTGCATGGGACCATATTCATAGTGAAAGTGAAACAAATCAGAACCTATAAATCTCTACTACATTCTAGTGGGATACAAAGACATTTCCAAGGTATACTAGTCCTTCCACTCACAAGTTTATTGAACATAGAGATGTTATATGAAGTTCCTACTCATAATTCCTCACAATATTTTCAAATTTCCACTGCTTCTTATAGATGATCCCCAACTTGTTTCAGTGTATCTTTCTCCTTCACATTGTGATGTTGGTCCTCCTCTTAACCCTACAAGTGTTTCCTTGAGCACTCTTCCAATGTTTACTAGGTAGATAGATGATGACGATGAGGACCTTATTTATGAGTCATGATCCCACATAAATCTCTTCTCATATATTCAATTTTACTTCTATCACTTCTTTAGTATCTAAGTGGTTCAATAATGATGATTAAATATTTGTGAACCCATTGATCCAACTCTTCTTCCTATGGCTAGGTCAAGGCTTATGCCCAAGTGTACCATATCACACTTTCAAACATCATTGATTTTCATGCACTAAAAGGTGAATCAGAGCACCATTGAAATCCTTCTCCGCCACAAACTCTTCTAACCATGATTTATGATATGTCTATTGAATTGAAGCTTTATCCACCTCTAACACTCTGTTGCATGATCGATGTTTCCAAATATCTCACTAGATATTGAAGGGAGAGATATGAATTATAGAGGGATGACATGTAATGTATTTTCTATGTGGCCCATGTTCAACATTAAGGGGGATGTGTGTAATGTATTCTATCTATTACCACATGTTCAAATTAAGGGGGGATGTTGAAAATAGGGACGCAATGTCTTCTCTCTCTAGCCCCCTATTCAAATTAGTGGTAGATGTTGAATCTTCACTTTCGGCCATGCATGACCTTATATTGTATCATTATTATATCTGTAGTATTGGATAAGGCTGACATTGTATTTTTAGTATATGTGGACCCTAAATCCCCATTGGAGAAAACACTCTATCTTTGAGTTTTATATTTATACACCCTCTCTTATTTGTGTTTATCACTCAAGTGATTCATAAATTCTTAATAATAAAGTAAATATGGGAGTAACTTTATGTAATGTCCCCCACCTCTTGATGAAGAGGTATGGAGAGACTCGGTAGTCTAGCTATCCCCACTAGAATATAGTCTCAGGCATATTGGGGACAAAGTCAACCAGAAGACACTTCTTAAACATAACATTCTATTACTAAGTTGACTTTATGTGAAAAATGGATAACTCAACAAAAGAAATGAAAAGGTGAGTTAAAGTTAAGAGTTAACCCTAGGGTTAACTAACTCAACAAATGAATAGACTGGAGCTATAAAGGAAAGGGCAGGGTGCACTTCTAAGGCACTATGGATTATTTTCTTATTTTGCATTGGAGCTCTTGAGCACAAGCAGTTTTGAGGGTTTTGAGTCTAAAACCATAGAGATCAACTCGGTGGTGAAATATCCCACCTTTCTTGATCCAGGTTTGGTCCCGGAGGTGAAATAATCCTCCCACACTATTCTACAGTGTTGTTGGGGTTTGATCTATAGGCAGAATTTAGGCTAGTGCACAACCTAAGGGGTTTCTAGCTAGGGGGACGCACCAGCTTGAGGACATTGATTCAATCTAAAGAAAGGAGAAGGATTCTTGGAAAAGGAACACCTGGGTTTATTCATAGGGTCCCTAGAATCATTATTGATCTATTCCAGAGGATATTATCCTGGAAGTTTATTTTCTGGAGCTTGGCACAAATTGGAGGAGAGAGGGGCGCATTGCATAAAGAGGTTATCATTGTTTATTGGCCTAGATATTCATATATTGTCTTGAGATTTCATCATCATGTTAGCATTGGCCCAATATACAATCTGAGATATTTTGGTGGCATTTGGAGGCTCCTAGAAGGGGTAATGAAATCTCATTGATTCATTCAAACTAGGAGGGCACAAACCAGTAGAGGGTTTGCTCAGTTGGAGGAGTAGGACTTCTCAGTTTAGCTTGAAACTTGGCCTGATGCATTCTACTAGCCCGATCTACATTCTAGGAGAGTTTGGAGGGATTTGGAGCTTAGAAAGAGGAGGGCCAAAAATTGAGGGTTCATCAGCATCTAGAGCAGGGCACAACTCAGCCAGTTGGAGGGGTTCTGCAGTGTATTGACAGGGTTCTCTTATCTTCAGTCTTATATTGCATGTTGATATCATTTGGATGCTTGTATCTCTTCTTAGACAACCTTTGGGAGGGTATTATCTTTGTATTGCTTATTATTGTATCGGTTGGCAACCCATTTTGATATTATTGGGGTTTTCTTCCAGATCTGCAAATCTCTTATGTAAGGGATCTCTCTACTATCTAAATAAAGGTTAGTTCTGACATTATTGGTTCTCTACTAGTGTTATGTGTATCTTGTCTCGTTTATGATTATATGCTTCAGATCTATTGCACAATCAACATTAAGTAAACCCATAATGTGCATGTTCATGAGTAAACCTGCAAATACATAAGAAAACATAGCAAACAGTAAACAATTAGTGTTCTGAGAAATTTTTTTGGCTTGGGAAAATTACAGTGGATCAGAGTGTTGATCCTCCCAGCTTGTGGGGATTAGCACATGCAGAAGTTCAATGGCATTTACATGGGCAGACGCAAGAAACATACAGGGGAGAATGAGGCAGAAATGGAGGGGTCGGGTGAGGACAGTGAGCCACAGATTCTAGAATGTTTCGCCAAGGAGTTACAACACTCCATAAATATGACACAGAGTACCCTTGTACATCACCTACAGGAAAACTAGGAAGCATTGCACATGTGACAGGTGGAAATGACAGAAACTCTGGAAAGAGTGAATGCCATCTAGGAGAGATTGGTGCAATTCCTGATGGAGATGACTCATGCAGGGAAGGGTCCAGAGGTTTATGAAAACAAAGAAGCTAGTGGATCTCATGGAGGAACTAGACCTCAACATGAGCATAGCCCTCATTATCACATTGAGGGACAAAGATATGGAGGTGGTGCACCTCAGGGAAAAAACACAGTAGGACCACCCCTAGGCCCTATCTACCTAAATTTTTGGATAATCATCCACAACGCAACTATGAGGATGATATTGAGGACAACTTTGAGTAGTATGCTAGGGAGTATCATGCCTTAAGTGCAGGGTTCTAGAGGCAAGTCACAATGGACCAGTATCGTGGAATCAAGTTTCAAGGTAAGCCTAAACAATTTCAAAGGCCCAACTATGAATTGGAGCACAGGGTAGGCAAGATAGAAATTCCTTATTTTGATGGATCTTCTAAGGTGACTGTGCAAGAATGGGTGCAGAAGCTAGATACCTACCTACATATTAACCCCATGAGGGAGATGGATGCCATCAAATTTTCCACCATGTAATTAGATGGCAAGGCTCATGATTGGTGGTACCATGAGTTGACGACACTGGGTCAAAATCAGATTACGTCCTTTACAGAGTTCACACAGAGGCTCATTGACAAGTTTGACTAGGGGGACCCAGAGCTACCTTTTAGGGATCTCACACAGCTCAAACAAATAGGATCACCAGAGGTTTACATAGAAGAGTTCCAGAGACTAGCAATGATGGTACAGAATGTGTCTCAAGAGAGACTTATGATGCTCTTCATAGAAGGGTTGATGGAGCCCTTAAGGGGTTGGGTCAAGGATTTTAAGCCTACCAACTTGCATGATGCCATTTGGAAGACCAGGGACTTAGGATTGAAAACAAAGACGAGTCACCCCTAGACCTCCTAATCAAGTGGGGAGAGACCAAACACCTCCTATGAACCAAGGAGGGAGAGACACAAGGGGGTTTGACCGAGGAAGGGGTAGGATGGATGAACCCACTAGGAGGGAATTGAGGAGGAAGCAGTTGTGATTCACCTGCAAGGAACCATGGGACCCAACACACAAATGCATGGGTAAGGGTAAATCCCGCTACATTGAGGTGGATGTCCGGTATTGGCCCTACTATATTTCGCACAACCCTTCACAGTAGAGTGTCATGCCTCTGGAGAAGGCATTGGAGCAATACTTGTTGGATCATGTTGTCATTGATGCCAATGGTTTGATTGATTGATGTCATTGATTGATGTCAAGTGATTGATTGATGTCAAAGGATTGATTGATTGATGATTGATGTAATATAATATGTATTGTCCTTGATG
>JASDQU010250735.1:0-16208 GCA_032191745.1 Picea mariana
GTGTTGAAATCTAGGACCTCGAGTAGAGGTAGAAGACGATGGGCATCACGGAGCATTTAAAAGGAATGCAAGAGATGAATAGATTACATGTATAACTAAAGACGATGTAGGCACACAAACATGAGAGACAAACACAGATGGAACCCTTCCAAAACAAAGCAACAAACATGATCACATATCTGGAGGCAGAGAAGAAGAACATGGCGCAAACACATGTGGAGTGCACAACCATGGTTCAGGAGGAAGTCACAATGCAGAACTTAGAAGCACTTACAGAAAAGGCCGCACAGGTCCAGACACAAGGGAAGGGACTGATAGACAAGTTCCAAAGTCTAGCAGAGGCTATCAAAGGAGTGTGCAGTGCCTAGGTGGCTTGGGACGAGGCACATATTAGTGTTGAGGGCCTGTTGGGCGCAGACCCATTCTGGAATAAAGGATAATTTTGGAGAATAAAGCAGAAGACAACCGGTAGGAAAAGAAACACGCGCAAGGTAAACACGCATGCAAAGGAGGAAATCGTGCATGGAATGCATGCAAGAATACCTAACCATGCTAGGGTTAGGGTTTTGGTAAGAAGAAGTAATGGCTAGTAAGACAAGAACATGTATAAATAGGTACCTAGGAGCTCTAGGTTGACAGTCTGAGGTTCGAAGTTGGATGTCATGTTGTTTTAGCATTGTTATCATACTGTTATTCCAATCTATTTTTTTAAGTTGTTGAGCTGAGGAGAGGAACTAAGGTAGATATTGAGGGTTAGATCACAGGCTGAGGATTCTGGTGTGATCTAGTCTGCCTCATTGTAAGATCTCAACCTGTTTTAATGGAGAGTTGTAATGCGCAACGCTATAGTTTTGGAACCAAAATACTAAAAGAGCCAAACAACCAAATCTTTGTGGACATAGCCTAGGAGGGGTGAACCACGGTGGACCCTGCATTATGTGATTGAATGTTATGGATTTCCTTTGGTGTTGATGATTAGATGTTAGACAAATGAATGAATGAATTAGTTAGATCTGATATTTTACATGCATGAGTAAGAATGATAGATTAATGAAGATAAGCTGAATGTTAGAATAAATAAATGAAGACTATAGAGTTTAGTCGCAAATCCCCACTCCTTTCCCATGCTGCAAGCACCTGAGCATTCCATCCACCCATAAGAATTATCTCAGGTGAGACTACACAGTGCATCCTGTACGTTGTGTTGCCTTTTGGTTTACCAGGAGGGCCGATAGTTTTAGGGGGATTTTGTTAGAAACCAAGTGGGCCTGAACCTGGGTCAGCCCAAGAAGGGTAGCAAGAGTAAACTATAACCAACAGTCTCACTCTCGTAAAGTTGACATTTCCCAATCTCGATCCTTCATGAAGAGTCCTTGTTTACTGTGTTCAACCCTTCTTCCAAAGCTCATTGGCAAGCCAACTAATGCTCGATCAATGTCATTTGTGGAAATCATGAGTACTTGGCTCTTGAAATAATCAAAGGGTAGGGTCACGGGAGCGCTGTCGATTGGTGTACATTTGGGATATTTTTATATGAGTTGCTTTACAGGACGACGTTCAAAGGGGCAGGCAATTGAGAAACATTAGAGAATGTTGTTGGGAAAGCATTGAGGTTCCTAGATTCTCCGACTGTAAGTTTTGTGGCATGTGACTTGATAAAATGTTTTCTTGTGAAAGACCCACAACATAGGCTAACCTTTAAAAAAGGGGAGCAATTGAAATCAAGCAACATCCTTTAAAAAAAAAATATTATTTATGTCACAAATTGGGCTCTCATTCACAACACCACTCCTCCTCAAATTCCCAAACCCATTGATTAAATTTCACGTTGGACTAAATTGTTAACAACCAAACACATTGGACTGAATTTCCACCAACCAAATAGAAATCATGATTGGTTCAGGCCACCAGGACTGGCCCTGAAATCTTACGCACTAATTGATAGTTTCCCAATCTGGCACAACCCTCTTAATACGTGAAACTTTGAACGTATAAGCCACATAATTTGAAATTGTGGGAATTAATGATCATTTACTAGGCTACCACGATTTGATTGAATTTCCACCAATCAACTCCTAAATAAAAGGTATGAATGAATTTCAGGCCGCCAAGACTAAGTTGAATTGCCATGAAATAAACCAATCCTTATCGTCTTTTTTAGTTCGTCTGTGTGCTCGTATATGACATCGATGATGTCCTTCGTATTCAACTCAAAGAATTCCTAGAGATTGTTGTACCCATCCCCATCCGAGTCCATCACCCGGATCATATGCTAAAGTTGTTCCTTCATAGCTCCAGTAGCACCTAAGCTAAGCTAGGCTTCCATTTCCCTTTCATTTACCTAAGCCCTCCAATGAGGGAGTCAAGCCCAGTCTAGCTCTAATACCATGTTGAATTTTCATATGAGATAATATGAGATTGATGTATTATTACAATGATGGGTGTTCCATGTATAGAGAACATATGGTGACCATCCATGAAAGGATGCGTCCCTTGGATAATAAATAACTACTTATTTGTTATATATATTTATACCTTGTATGATAAATATAATGTCATATATGTGTGTGTGTGTGTGTGTGTGTGTGGAAGAATGTCTTCCTGATGTTGTCCAAACATCAACACTTATCTCATATGCTAATTATATAATGTATATCTCACCTCAAGAATAATAAATAGATCTATAATTGTTTGTGTAGATATACAAATCTTACGAGTATCTCAGAATAGCATGCAAGTCCCAAAATCTTAAATGGTCAAAGAAGATCAGATTGAAAACAATGACTACAAACACTACTTTTGAATACTTGGAGATATAGTAGATACAAATTTTGTCTAGGTTTGTAATTTTGTCAAAACTCTAAGATGGAGATACATCTTGTGGTTAACATATTTATACAAGTGTTACACCTGTCGGTATGTTATAGCAGATTAATTAACTAAGTAACAAGTTATCCGTTTAAAAAAATATATGACGCATCTTGGGGTTAACTTAGGTGGATGTTACATATGGTATCGTAGCGAGGTTACGTCTCTAGGGTCTAATGAAGCCACCTACTTGTCGAAAACTTGTTACTGTATAAGGAATTCATATATTCTAGTAGTTGTGTTTATTATGTATTAGGGACAAAAAGATATGGTCTAAAAGAAGTAATGACTTTCCATCTTCCCTTTTACCCCTATAATAGAGTACTGAAAAACATACAACCAGTTACAAAAGACTCTATATACCCACCTTATGTGTTATGAGAGGTATAAGTTATAACCTTGATTGCGTTAAAAACTTGAAGTGGTATTCCATTTTGACAAGTTTTTATTATAGGAAGACTAATATATGATCTAAGCGAAGGAACCATGAGCATAATTTTTATTTTACTTATTTAATTTAAATAATCTAAAATAGTTCCCAGTACAGAATAATGTTGACTTTAAAATTTTAAATTGAAGGTGGAATCCCATGAAATACTAGGGGTAAGTTTTAGAAAATGTACAAACAAAATAACATATACATGTCTTTAATAAAATTCAAAATCATTAGCACATGTAGAAGGTCCTTAGGTTACAAATGAAATATATTGTGTAAACATATAGTTTTTTTTATACAAAGTATATAATATATATTCGTGAATATAGTCCACTCTAGGATGTATATTTTCAAAACAATTTAAGTTTTGGAAAAACTTAGACTCTAATTGAGGTAACTTTATGGTTATTTAATATTATATTGATATAACTTATTATCAAAGTGAATAATTGACCTTGTCTTATTATAGAACATTTAGTTGAGTAAAATTGATAAAAAAAACATTAAAGGGAATAGGTAGAATACGAAGGAGGAGGTGTTGATTATTAGGTTAGGCTTGGTTTTAATAGAGATATGGTTTTAAGAACGCTATAAACATTACTACTCCAGTCAATAAATTAGGACTGAAATATCAGTGACCCATGATGATAGGAGTATGAAAGGAAAATTGAAAACTCATTTTCATTTTAGAACAATAATTGCGATAAATAACTTATGAATAGATAGATAAGATTTTTGAATGAYTAGTGAATATGATGTTGACTCATAAAAGTTGAACATTGACGAGGAGCAAGTTGTGTTTTTATCTGGGATTTCAGTTGTCAAAACTTTATCTATAAAGGTTAGAAAGAGATATGTAAACTCCACCCACGAGCAATTACATAATCCCTTGTAGGTACATGAGTATATGTGGTTGTAAATTGGTGACTTACTTATGAGAGTAAAAGGGATTAAGAAATTAAAAATGGACCTAATCAAAGTTTGAAATTAAAGAAACCATTTTAAAATGAGTTGCTTTTATTTCTAAAGTACTTGTTGAAAGAGTATGGAATTACTAAGGAGTGAAGAAATTATGGAAGGATCTATAGGATACGAAATTATAATGATTAAGATGGAATTACTAAGGAGTGAAGAAATTATGGAAGGATCTATAGGATACGAAATTATAATGATTAAGATGGAAATTTCTAGGTAACATGAGATGACAAAACATCTAAAGGCAAGTAATAAGTTTTCTAATATAATGATTTCAGTAAGTGGATTTAGCAATAAAATCGTGGTAAGGGATATTAAGGTAAAAATGACAATAGAGAAATAAAAATTATAATTGATATAGGAAAGTATTTGTGTGTGATGTTAAAAATTTAATCATTAATGGGTGTTCATGAAAGGTGAGGATAAGGTTTTGTAGACATGAGTTGGGGAGTGAAATGTTAAAACCCAGCCGAAGTGTGTATATAGTTATATAAAGAATCGAAATTAGGGTAACGAGATAAGGACTCATGTATAATAGTGTAGAATACAGAGTTAGTATTTAGCTGGAATGGTAAATAACTTGAATCAGACTACATTGGAGAATCTATATACATTGTCCACAATGAAGGTTATGCATGATTACATGTCTGAAGGTGGATGGTGTTACATAAAGGATTGTTATCTCTAAGGAGACCATAATAGTTGGATTAGTAGACTTACTATATAGATTTTTTTTAACGGAAACTGGGAAAAGATATATTAGAGGTGTGGAAGAATCCACTGTTTTACAAAAAAATGGTCATTATAGACCTTTGAGATATCCCATATAGATAAAACCTATTGCAAATGCGGGGAGCATAACTGTAACAATAGAAATTTCTGATGCATCCCCCTTTTCTAACAAAATTTATGAGGACATAGTTCCTCGGATAATTCTGGTAGAAGACACTGTTAATACAGATTGTAAGACAAAACATTAAAACACCATAGCTTAACTACCCTTTTTCAGTTTGACCTGTTGAATTTCCAACATAGTTTCCGGATGTGGCTCATTCATGTCTAGAATATGGTTCACTGATGTCGACTGTTCATTCTTGGAGTTTTCCTGTTGATCTCCCGGGTTGCTTGGTGGATGATCTCCCGGGTTGCTTGGTGGATGTTGTGCACCTTCCTCTACATTGCCTCCATTTTTGTGTGATGTTCGTCTTGTAGCTTCTCTATCATGTGTTGATGCTAGGACAATGTTTCTAGTTCAAAGGCCCGATTAGCTCCGATTGCTCCAAATTGAATTCTAATCCTGCTACAACCACCACACTCATCTTCAATTGGGTCCTCGACCCAATGCCCCGAGTCCGTTGACACTCCTTTTCCACTCTGCATTGTTGCGTACTCTGAAGGAACTGTGGTCCTGAAGCTGCCACAGGATTTCAACAGGAGAAGAGAGATGCAACCACAATCCTTCAACGGGATGATGAGAAAGGTCAGAGGCCACAGGCAGAGCGAGGTGATGGAAGAGATGGACCGCAGGAGCCAGGGATCCACGAGGGGGGGCTCAGAACGGGCCTGTTGAGGCTTCTAGGAGCGAGAAAGACAAGTAGGACGAGGTCTGGGCGAGGGAAGCAGGAAAAAACTCGAAGAGGGAGGGTTCTGGAAGGTAAGAATCTGTACGCCCAATGGGAGAGGAAGTGTAGATGAACTTACCCAGGTTGCTGATTTTATTTTCCTATTCAGGCTTGAGGACAGGGCCATTATCTCCCATGAGCCCATTAATGGAATGAACATGCCAACTTGTTTTCTCGCTTGAATTTCCCTATGAACAGTTCCATCAATCTCCATGATCCCGGACTTTGAGGTGTTGCTGACGTCGAGATGGCGAGTAAGCTGTGCGACAACGATTTCTCGTACCTTATCCATCCTCTTCTAGTTCTTGGTGACATAAACACCCACGAACGCTAAAGGACGGGCCATCTGATCTTTCCACTTCATGATTAAACTACTTATTCTGTTAGCCACCACTTTGCATTGGGCGATGTGACTTGATCTACCTTACCATCTTCTTGTTCTTATGCTGCCCTGCTCCACGTGTTTTAGTGCTAGCTCCCCACTAGCTCTACTGTCAACACGAATTCTCCCACTGGCTAAGCGTATTCTCCAATCTCTGGGATCCCCACCCCCACTCGTGTTCGCTTGTTCGCTCCCCATGGTTTTTCTTGGGCTAGAGACTCAAGGAGCCCAAGCCCCTCTTATGTTCGCGTGTCTGTCCCTTCTGCTTAAGGCCACAATGAGGCCCTCCTAACACCTCCCTCAACTTTTCCATATTGGCACTCAGTCATATGGTGCATTAGAACAAAGAGGCTGAAGTTTCCACTCCTTCCATGCTTAAGGATCCAAGTGTTTTCCCAATGGCTGCATTCGCTATTTTGTCTGATTCTTTGTTGTGTTCTCTCATAATGTGGTAGAAAGTGATCTTGATATCTTGAGATTCTGTTCTTATTCTATCCATTATTTGTTTTAGGCTTAAATCTCTTGGGTCAGACCCGTGGACCATCATTCTTTTTATATTTTTGGAGTTTCCAAGGGCGTTCAACTCTCAGATTTGTTGAGTCTGGGGGAGTTGAATGACTTTTAGCAGTGCATATGCTTCATCTTTGTTGTTAGTATCTGTCCCAAGATTCCAATGATAGTTTAGGCTTCTTTTTCCTCCGGGTTCGAAGAGAACCCCCCCCCCCCGCACCTGCCTCCCCAGGGTTTCCCTTTGAGGCACCATCAAAACAAATAGTATGAACTTGTTGTTTTTGGATCTAGTTTTCTATGTTTTGGATATTGGGAAGCTTCCAGCATGTTCTATGTGCTAGGATTGAGGAGAATTTTGGCCTTGGAAGCTATACTTTGGGGGGGAGATACGATCCCCTAGAAAATTTGATTGTTTCGAGCCAACCATATCTGCCAACAGACAAACTTGGGGACAACCCTCCATATATGCTTCAAGACTAGTTTTTCCTTGAAGGATCCCTGGTAATACTTATCCCAATTCCCCATACTGGGGGTGGGGGCTGAGGGCCATCTTATTTTTCTAGACAGATATTTGAAGGACACTTTCCAAACTGTTTGCGAGAAGGGGAAATTATAGAAGAGATGTTGAACACTGTCTTGGTTTCTTTGACATAGTGGAAGTTGAATGGGTTGTGGAAGCCTCTTTTCATAAGATTCTCACCTCTGAGTATATTCCCATGAGCTAGAGACCAAGTGAAGAAGTTAACTTTGGGGAGGGAGTCTTGGCTCCAAACATTTTTCCATTTTGCTGAATTCTGGAACACTCTCGTAGAGGAGAGGAGTGAGTTGTATCCTTATTTTACCGAGTAGCCATTTATTCCCCAACCCCGATTGTCTGGAGTGAATTTAAGGATGGGGGCTGCCCCTTTCATGAAAGAGATCAGAAGTTGTGCCTGATTGATCAAGTTTTCAGGTAGTATCCCCAGATGCCAATCCTTCCATATTTTATTCTCTTTGCAAGATGAAATATCATAGAGGGTGCATTTGTGTTCATCTAGCATCCATATTTTTAGATCACGAGTTTCAGCTTCATAGGAGTTGAGATCCACTCCTAGAATTGGGTCTTGCCAGATTCTGATCATTTTTCCATTTCCCGGAATCTAAGAGAGATGTTCTTTGAAGAATGGAGTAGCAGCCCTTATAAGTTTCCAAATTTGCGATCCTTCTTGGGGATCTTGTGTTTTTTCCATGCTTCTTTTTCTCTTCCCATCCTGCATTTTTTTATTAGAGCCATTTTCCACCATTCCTTTTTTCCCGTGACTATCCTCCAAAGAATTTTATCTCCCATTGTTATATTGGTGACTTTGGGATCTCTGATTCCATGTCCCCCACTTTTTTTGGGCAAGGTGATCGTATCCCAGTTCACAAGATAGAATGTTTTGTGATTAGATTTTCTTCATTGCCACAATAATTTGCGAATAAGCTATGCCAAATCTTTTAGGATTCCCTTTGGAGCTAGGGAAGAAAATTGAAATATGGGGAGAGCTGAGAGAACTGAGTTGACCAGGACCACCCTTCTTGCTGGATTGAGCCATTTTATCCCCAAGACTCCATATTTTCTTTGACCTTTTGGAGAGACAGCTGCCAAAACTCGCCAGGGAGCGCTTTTAAACACAAAGGAAGACCCAAATATTTGAAGGATTTCCAATCCTGAGATATGTTGAATCCCATAATTTGAGCGATTCCTGCTTTGATGGCTGCAACGATATTCCAAACGTAGATTTGACACTTTTCCCTGTTTAGGAGGCCTCTCGAAACTAAAAGAAAAGTGTCCAGAACTTGTAAAATTCTTCTAGCCATTATTTTTTAGGCCCCACTCAATAGAATTGTTTCGTCAACAAATTGGGAGTGATTCATTCTTTTGACCCATTGGGCGATTTTGATTCCTGGGATTGTGCCATTGTTGCTTTCCCATTCCATATTGTGATTTAGGGATTCAACTATGATCACATATAGGAGGGGGGAAAGAGGACAACCCTGCCTTAAACCTCTGGAGGCTTTGAAGAAAGGATCAGGTCTTCCATTTAAGAGGGGGCTATCCAAGGAGAGGCAACACAAGCTTCCATCCAAAAAATGAAGTTTTCGCTGAAGCCAATTTTTTTCATAGCTTTAAAGAGGAAGTTGTGCTCTACTCTATCAAAAGCATTCACCATATCAAGTTTTATTTCCATACTTGACTCCCCTCGAGAGTTGTTGGCGTGAATTGCTTCTTGGACCAGGATGAAGTTGTCCCAAATTTGGCATCCTGCCACAGATCTTCCTTGACTTGGGAGGATTAACGATCTAAGAAGAGGATTCAACCTGTTGGCGATTATTTTGGAAATAATTTGGTAGGAAATATTGCATAAAGAGATGGGTTTGAACTAGTCCAGGGAAGAGGCTCCATTTTCTTTTGGGATGAGTGCTAAGAAGGATGAGTTGGTATCTCCTCCCATTTTTTTAGACTTGGGAACAAATCATATCATCCTTATGAAATCTTGTTTGATTATGTGTGCCAACACTTTTTGTAAAAGTGAAGAGTGAATCCATCTGGTCCCGGGGCTTTGTCTTCATTGAATTGGTTTAAGGCTTTTAGGTTTCCGCTTCTTCAATTGGTCTATCAAGATGCGTATTGTCTTCCTCTATAACCTTACTGGGGATGTGTATGAGAAACACATATGCTATTTCTTCTTCATCTCTACCTATTGTGGTATACATGTTATGGAAATGCATTGAAGCTTGTTGTTTGATTTGGTTGAAGTCTTTTAGGGTTTCCCCTTCTGGGGTTTTGATTTCGAAGATTTGATTTTCCCAATTTCTGAATTTTGCCTGTCTGTGGAAGGAGGTATTATGACCCCTTGCTTTCAACCACAGACTTCTGGACTTTGAGTGCCAGGTGATTTCCTCTTCTGCTAGTGCTTGCATGTACTCCTTGTGAGTTTTTTGTTCCCTTATGATTTGGCTTTGTTGGATCTCAATTGTTTCCATTTCCTCTTGAAAGTTTTCGAGTTGAAGCTTTTTGTCCTTGATGTTGCTTTGCATTGAGTTTTTTTCCCAGATTTTTAGGTAATCTTTTACCAGTTTTGATTTCTGCTCCCAAATGTAATTGGGTGAACATGTGATCCACTGATTTGATGTTTGAGCAATGGACTATATGAGCTCTGGGCGATCCAACCAAAGAGGGTTAAATATGAAGGGGATGGACCCCCAATTGTTTTGAGTTTCAAAGGCTAGTCTGATAGTTCGGTGGTCCAACCCTACCCAGGGGAGATTCGAGGAGCAAGCTTTGCATGGAAGAGCAAAAAAGGAGTTGCTGATCAGGAAGCGATCCGGTCTTGCCACTATGTGTCCTGGACCTACCCTTCTATTGTTCCAAGTGAACATTCCTTTATCCAAAGGGACGTCAAAGAGATCCAGGTCTGATATAAGATTGTCTAGTCTTTCTCGGAATTGATCTCTCACAACTAATCCTCCTCGTTTTTTTTTAAAACTCTGGTTGTGTTAAAGTCACCGACAATGATAAGGTTTTGAGGTAGATTTTCGGAGGCGAGATACATAAGGGATTGCCAACATTCATTTTATTCCATATAGTTATTTGGCATATAGACATTTATTATGGAGTAAATCATATCTGAGTCTTTCTTGATGAGATTGATCATCAACCAAAACTGCATCTGCTCCTGATCTCTTAGGTTGAATTCCTCTGCGTTCCAGAAAGTTCATATTCCTCCCGAGGCTCCTCTAGATCTGATTGCTTTTCATTCCTCCTTTTTCCAAATTTTTTTAAATTATTGAAGGGTTTCCAGATCCCTCATTTTTGTCTCTTGGAGCATGAGGACTGAGGGCTTTTCAATTTGTAACAATTTTCTGAATTCTTCTTTTTTTTTCCTTGCTTCCTAGTCCTCTGCAATTCCAGGAGACGAGTTTCATCATTTATTAGTGGATTTTGGTGCCCCCCCTTTTGAGGGATGTGAAGTTGCTCCCTTGTGTTGGGTTGCCTTGTTTTTCCCAAATTTTCCATCTTTTTTTAGTGCCTCCTCTATTGTTTTTTGAATGCCCAATTCTTTTTCTCTGTCTTCAACCGATTCTCTTTTGTTCCTTTGGGATTTTCTTCTTGGTTTATTTGTGGTGGTAGGTTGAGATACTTACAGGTCAGAATCACTATCAGTAGTGTCTTGCCTTTCCTCTTCTGACAGTTCTAGAATCTCTGGAGCTTGTCTTGGGTTTGATTTTGCCGTGGAATCCCCACTCAGGACCATGGTTTCTTTTTCTTTTTCTTTGCCTTTTCTGATCTCTTCTCCTATATCTTCTTGTCTCTTTCTGTCATTTTATTCCTGAGATTTCCTAATTTCCTCCGAATTCCCTTCAAAGTTAAGACCAACATATCGGTTGTGGCTTGATTCTCCTTTATGTGAAGATCCTGGTAGTGTTTCTTTTGAATCTGGGGTTTTTTCCTCTAACCCTGAATCGGGATGGACTGGTTTTTCCTGTTTGATTTTTTTCGCTTTGGTTGGTGCCACTGATCTTGCTTTGGGTCTTGGTTCTGTGATTCTTTGGCCTGTGGGCAGGATTTTTCAAAGTGTCCATACTCGTGACATGCTTTACATTTGAAGGGGAGTTGTTCATAGTCCACTTGTTGGATGTAAGACCAACTATCTAGATTTAGCTATATTTCTTCTGGGAGTCCTTTTTCCAAATCTATCTCCACGCAAAGCCTGGCGCACGCCTATAGTCCTTCTCATGATTCATCATGATCGATATATTTTCCTAGAGAGTTTCCAATATTTCTTATGGCTTCGTCATTCCAGCAGTGTAGGGGAAGGAAAGGCAGTGTTACCCACACAGGGACTGCTGAGGAGATATCATTTTTCAGTTTAAATCAGGAGTCCATTTATTAAGGTGCATTCCTATTATGCCCATGAATTAAGGTCCACTTCAGAAGATCAGATCCCTATCTTCATTTTTTTTCAAAAAGAAAAGCAAAGAATCCCTTACTGCAGAAAGCCGCCGACATTTGGCCCTGGATCATCTTGCGTCAGTTCGCTTCCAACCAGAGGTGCATGGATTTTGGGGAGGGCCAAAAACCTATGAATTGCTCGATCAATCCTTTGTCTACCAGTCTAAGAGCTAGGCACCGTGTTGATGGAGCATGAACGACCACCTTAGGAATTTTGGCTGCTTTTTTAACAAAACCCGAGGGATTTGGCTTGTGCGTTTTGGTGTAGGACCAGATTAAGGTTTGAAAGGCCTGTAGGTCTGAGGACGAGGATCCCATGGGTGGATCCCCTACCTCAGAGGGAGCCATTAAGATGATGGCAGGCGAGAACACTATTGTAAACCCTAGGGCGCAAACCACAACAACACCTCAAAAAGCCAATAGACTTACTATATACATTGTGAAGTGAAAAAAAATGATTTGTGATCATGAACTTATGATTAAAGTGTGAAGTTGATAGAAGATGAAACGTCGTGGTACCAGAGGCCCATGAACTCTTTTATGTGACACTTATGAAAGACAAAACGAGAGATGAAATTACATACATTGAGCCTATTAAAATTTGAAACAATGTTATAACACACATACAATTGATTTGACATTCACTATGACAAAGAATATAGTTGATATGGAATTTAACATAATTGTTGAATTAAATAATGACAAGAAGGAACCAAAACTAGGACTATAAAGAAATAATCTGATTAATCTCATCTTTGTCGATAGTAGAAAATATATTTTGAAAAGATTCGAGGTGTAACTTACCTCAACTTGATATAGATAGTAGACCTCAGGTTTAGAGATGCATTAATTTTGATCAGAGAATTATATGAGTTGTTATGTAGTGAAGGTTTGTTGCATCCAATTATTTTATTTTTCCAAGTCCATCACCTATGTTTCATAATTACATATTGGATAAGCATATTAAACTATAATTGGCTTATGTTAATGCAAGTCATGATAGAAATAATATAGAACTTGGCGTGTAGTGAATATTMARTTCGAACTCAACTTTACAAAAATGTGACTAAATGTTTCTTCCYTAAAAGGATTACTTATACACCATAGATTTGGAAGCATTGTAAAGAAAAGTGGACATTGGTACAAAACCATGTAAAGTCATGCGTTACATGTCTCAAGACAATCTATCTAGGCTTAGAGTTAGAACTAGACCAATAACTAATTAGTTGATCTTAATAATCATAATTTGGAGCAACAAGACCTTTTGATATGCAAGGATCACGAGAGTAGGTGTATTACTTACTGTATCTAGAATTAGGGAAAACCGTTCTTCTTCAAGTCATCGAAATAACTAACTTAAGCTCTTGTAGATAAATGTATTGAGTTTATCAAGATGTGTTATCCCATCAAATTGATTCTAGAGATAGGCAGTGCGGTCAATAGAAAATGTTGATAATTTTACATTCAAGTGTGGTCTTTATCTTATGGCTTATTTCATTGGGTAAAGATTTGTGTAGTTAATAGATGTGATATATTCTTACTTACAATGTGACACCGATTATGTCGAGTCATTATTGTGAAAATTTTATTATGAAGTGTTATTCTTATCTTGAAGGAAACCAATATCTACATAGAAAGAGTGCTAATAGAGTTTTGATGGTGGGATAAAGGGGTATCTTGTATGGTGTAGGTAGAAATCATAGAAGCATTAAACTAGGAGGCTGAGTAGTAAGATACCTTTGTTTTGATAGATCCTAAACATAGGGGATATCATGTACTGTTATCAAACATACCATGCTAAAAACAAGCAAGTGGGTTGATGCAACAAACATAAGTATAATGATGATTGTCTGAAGGGTGGAAAAGAAACCATGATGTGTTCCATGTTTATGTTTTGTTATATTTCAGAGCTTTATCATGGTAATAAACCAAGTTATTGCAAATGTTAAGATGATAGTTCATTGATGACCAAACCAATATCCATATTAGACCATAATAATTTCTAGCTTAAATGTTGTTTTATGTAATGGCTTAAAATATAAGGGGATAGTTATATTCCAAATTCCACTACTTGGGAGGATGTAGTTGAAACGTGTCAAACATTTTCCTACATGTTTTATAACTTCGGGATGAAGTTTATTTTAAGAGGGGGTGTATCTAGTGCCTCGTTTTACTTGAGTACTATTAAAACCAAATTTATTTTTTGAGGGCGTTTGTTTGCAAACGACCCAATTATTTACTTTTATTTTGATAATTAGACACAATTTTAATCTGGATTGATTAGATTTAAAATGTGAAAAAATGTTCAAAATAAATGCATAAGATGATTTGATGATGTACTTATTGAATAACGATTATTAGTCAACTGATGATTTACATGAGGTTTGATCACACACACACACATATTGCATGTGTTGCTAACAAGTTTCTTGAGTTGACAAGGAACTTAAGGATACAATGACGTGTACATCGTCGACAAGACTCTATGACTATGGATTGATTTAGAGAGTAGAAGTTATTGGACAAATTTGTTTTGTGTCATTGAAATGATTGATGATTATGCTAACAAAAATGCTTTAGTGGATGCAGGCATAGGGATTATGCTTGTCGATATGACTCACACATGGGTAATGGGGTTGTATAGATCCATACCAGGTATTATCAAGAGAGGTGGAACATCGTCCATGTTTCCACCTACTAGCACCCCTACCATGGTCAGAGTTGAAAAGTGCATGACACTTTTGTTCAGTGGTTGTACATTGTCGTGAGGGTAAGCCACAGACTCAGTCACTCACAGAGATAAACTAAGGGGCTCACAATAAGGTGGAAGCCTTATTTTTTATCATTCATTAGTCTCGCAAATAGGGGCAATGAACATAGTTAACAAAGTCTCTACAGTTGCGTCACTTTTCCCATTGGTCAAGGTCGAATGCTTGAAGGGCATGATGCATGACACCCTTGGAGTACGTAAGTAAGTGCTGAAGGGCATGACATGCATGGTACACTTAGTATTCTTATGAAATTCTGGATAGATATGTGAAAGTATAAATGAAAAATAACCAAAGGGCAAGGTATAAGAAAAATAGTTCTTAGAAAATATCAGCGAGGAAAAACGTTAAATAAATTTATCCATTGAGAAAAGAGAAAAAATTAAATTAATAGATTAAATAAGATGTCACATTAGTAACCTTTATGATAAGGTCAAAGGGAAATAAAAATCATTAGAAATTAAGCTTGGGTTTGTTTTTTATTTAGTTAATTAATAGAGAAATTTTGTTTCTTAGAACTTTAAAGAAAAAAATCTAAGAGTTAAGAAAATATAAGAAACATCCAGGAGAAAAATCCAAGAGATAAGAAAAGTTGGGAAACATCTAGGAGAAAAACTAAGAGTTAATAAAAGCTAGGAAAAACAAATTAAGAGTTAAGAATGGCTATGAAACATCTAGGAATCAAGAAAAGCTAAGAAATATCCATAAATAATTTTAGGAAATTAAGAAAAGCAGGTGAGGGAAATAAGTTATCTTAAAATATTAATTGATAACTTCATGTGCACTAGGGGAGGATATAAAAGAAAGCTCTTGGGACAAGGGAATGACTTCTTATTCCTATTATTGGGTGGTTGTTGTAATGATCATTTGACCTTTAACCAATTCTATTTGCGAGTTTAGACATTGGTGTATCTCATGAGGTGGGAACCTCAGATCTTTCATGCACGAGCCCCAATTCTTTGGCTAGCAGTTGGTATCTACAAAGTCTCGTTGCGGCTCAAGGGACCTCGAGGAAGAAGAGTACCCACAATTATTGGCATGGTGGAATAAAATTCCACTGTAACGGATTTAATCCTGAGGGACTGCTGAGTGACAATAGCTGAATCCGAGCAGGGTAGATAGCATCAGCGGTCTGAAGAGCGAAAATCGAGAGATTCTGGCTTGAAGGCTTGATGGTGCCGAAAGCTTGATGGTCTAAATAGCAGTAAGCGAAAGCAGAGGGGCCCCTCCCCATGAGGGGAGGAGAGGGAGGCCCCCCCATGTCCTTTATAAGTGATTGTTTACGTTATAATGTAATTTGACATTACCCCTAAAGGTGTACTTTGAGTGACATCTGACAGGGCAAACCTAGGATGACCCTGACCAGGGTCAGAATAGCAGAGCTTATGAATTTAGAGGAAGCCCGAGGAGCAAAGCTCTTACTTGAATGAAAGACAAGGGAAACTGAAAAGGAAAGCTAAGGCAGGAAAGCTCAAAGCGAAAGCGAAAGTGAAAGCTCAAGCGAAAGTGAAAAGAGAAGCGATTTGAGGGCTGGAAAGCTAAAAGGCATGCGAAGGGAAGGACTTCTTGACCCTTCGATATGAGTTGGAGAGGATGCTTTTTCATTTCCCCTTCGATATGAGTTGGAGAGGATGTTTTTTCATTTCCCCTGAAGTGTCGTCTTAGGGGTGGT
>JASDQU010250737.1:2812-16348 GCA_032191745.1 Picea mariana
AGAGTTGCAGAGCTTGACCAATTCAGTACCAAACAAATTCTCAATTAGGTCTTTAAAGCTTCTTTTGTAGCTATTAGATAAAACAAGGTCCCCATCTAGCCATAAAGGATTATGGTTGGAATCAATACTTAAAAGAGTAGCTTGTTTAGTTGCAGTCCTAGCATTAAAGTCTCCTACCAAGAGGATATTACCTTCATTTTTCAAACTATAAATATCTTGTTCTAAATTATTATAGGGACAATTGTTATCTAGATTGTTTTTCTTATAAAAAATAGAATTAATAAGTGCAAAATAATAAAATGTTATATACATCTTCTTAGCAATGGTGTTTGAAATTTCTATCGAAATGTACTGATTGAGAGGGTCGATCTTATGAAGTTGAATGTGAGGACAAATGCTCTTTCTAATATAACAAGCTATGCATCATATCCCTCTATAGTGGGATTTTTGTTCCATGTTGACCACAAGACAAATCCTTCTATGTTAGGGACCTTAGACTCTTCATGCTCCCAAGTTTCAACTAGAAAAATAATATTAGTATCACTTGGGATCCAACTTATCATAGGACCTTTGCGTCATGGAAATCCATGACTGCTCCAAAAAAGGATCTTGAGTGTCCCGAATTCCTATTTATTATTATCCTTATGGTCTCTATCCTTAACAATAGCTTTTCAATTTCTAATTATTGCTCATTTTCCTTCTTCCCTGGCTTCTTTTACCTTTTGAACTTCCTTCCTTAATTCAGCTTGGTCTTCGGGAATGAGGTATTCATTTATAAATATTCTTGATCCTTTTAAGCTCAGAGATTTACTGACCATGCTATATTTATGGTCATTACAACCTACTTTGACACAGATCAACCTATCTTTGTGATCAATTATTTTTCCTAGCCTCTTTACTTCTATGAGGTAAGTTGTATCAATTTGTGATTTATTATTTAATTCTTCTTTTACTATTGCTAGCGTATCCTCCTCTTGTTGTTCTTTTATACCAAAAATTATGAGGTTCAAGGCTCTTTTGTTACGCTCATGGTCCAGTTCGATTAGCTTATTCATTTCCGCTTTGATGGGTTTGATATCCAATTTGTTTTCCAGATTATGAAGACTCAAATTGTTGGTTAGTTTTTCTTCTAGCTCTTTAATCTTATTTCTCAAATTGCGTTTTTCTTCAACCTCTCCTTCTTGGGTTGATTGTTTATGTTTTTCCATTTCTTGACTCTTATCCTTCATTGTCTGCAATTCACTCTTGAACCCTAAGAATCTATCATCTATTTGAGTTTGAATGGTATCTTTGAAGAGTCTAATTTTTTTATCAATCATTACCTCTATCTCTATTTGGAGTTTTATGTCTCTTTCTTCACTCCTTTTTTCTAATGAATTGAACTCTATTTGGCTTTTGACATCTCTCTCTTGTCTCATTTTTTCTAATGATTCCATATAATAGTAAAGGATCTCTAGGGTGATTTTGAGGGGCCTCATATTGAAAAGAAGAGATAAATTGTAACAACTATTATTTTGGATTGACTTTAAAAATGGAAAATAATTTTTTTAATTCATAACAATGATAGTAATTATTATCTCTCAAATCAACTTTTACTTATGAAACTTTATATATATATATATATATATATATATAATTTTCACATATTATAAATATATTTTAAATTAAAATTGAATCAAAGTAAAAAATGACTCACCTCATTTCATGTGTTCAAATGCTCAAGTGATCAACCAGTTGAAGAAGCCAGAAATAATTTACAAATACCGCCCAAACGGATTCAAAATTGCATAGAGCATTCTGAAAACCGCAGAGAAGTTCCCCTCATCGAGAGATATTATTCCAGTTCAAAACAACATAGATATAATATCATAGATAAAATATCTCCTTCAAAACCTCATAAAAGTATTATTCCCATTCAAAAGGACAGAGATATAATGTTAGAAATAAAATAATATTGAATTAAATATTATTATTAAAATAATATTAAATTGATAAAGTATTTTTTATCTTTTTAATATTGGTAAATCATAAAAAAACCCACAATAACGAAAAAAAAAACATGGACACCAAACACTTTATAAGTGGTTGAAGTTCAATACACAAATAAATAAATAAATCTTTAGAACTGTGCAAGTAAAATTAAAGTTTGAATGCCAACATTTGTTTAATTGCCACATGTTACATCTATCTCGATAAATGTCTTTTACCTAAATTATTTATTTGAGTGAAAACCGACATCATCTAGTCCTCTAGTGATCTCTGTTATAGAAAGAAACACAAAGAAGAATAGTGCTTTATCATTGCTTATGTACTAGAAGAGGATTTTGAAAGAAATCTTGATTGTCCAATTGTTAAAAGCTTTCCATATTGTCATTTCTTTTCACTAAACAAGGCTATGTGGCAGCGTAGTCCATGCCAACGAGGTTACAAAGCAAATTGTGGAAAATGGAGTTGAATTGTAAATGACGGAAGTGTTCAATGCAAAATGTATATCATGGAAATGTTGTGTGCAACATGTATATCAGGGAACATGGGGCATAAGTAAATTATGCTCGACATGTAGAGCACCATTTATTTTTTGAAAGTATATAACAAACTACACATTTGTTCAGTGGAAGAAAAAAATTGGAAATTTAAATGCATGTGTGCAACATGTATATGCTTGGCATGCAGAGCACCATTTATTTTTTTGAAAGTATATAACAAACTACAAATTTGTTCACAGTGGAAGAAAAAATTTGGAAATTTAAATGCATTTGTCATATAGATTGGTCAAAGATAAAAATGTATGAAGACATAAATTTAAAAGGAGATAAGAAAACAATTTTATTTGAAATATGTAAAAAAATAAATGTTTGTTACATACCACTGAAAATTTTGAAATGTATATCACAGAAATGTTGTGTGCAACATGTATACGCTTGGCATGCAGAGCACCATTTATTTTTTACATAAATTTAAAAGGAGATAAGAAAACAGTTTTATTTGAAATATGTAAAAAAATAAAACTTTGTTACATAATAATGGAAATTTTGAAATATATAAAAAAATAAAAGTCTGTTACATATAAGAATTTAAATGCATTTGTCATATAGACCGGTGAAAGATAAAAATGTATGGAGACATAAATTTAAAAGGAGATAAGAAAACAATTTTATTTAAAAGATGTCAAAAAATAAAAGTTTGTTACATACTACTGGAAATTTTGAAATATATAAAAAAATAAAAGTCTGTTACAAATAAATGCAAATTTCAATGTGTTTGTCATGTAGACTAGGATTGGGGCTCCCGCGGACCATTAGAGAAATATGTACAAGAAACGGGACTGTAGAAAGAAGATAGAGTGCAATACCTGCAAAAAAATAAATTGAAAGGTATAAGTGTTTGCCTACACATCTCTATTTAAAAAAATGGAATAACTGGGTTGACAAACAAAGCAGGGTGTGATCAGTAGACTTACAGTGAGGGTACATATGAGCCCTTTGGCTATTTTCTTGTGGCTGTCGTTTCATTGATGTCGTCGACGACTTCCGTTTCATTGATGTCGTTGACGGTTGCTGGAATCCTGGCAACTGCTTGTTGCTTTTCATCGACGACCTACTTCAATTCCCTTTCAAGCCATTCTTCATTGTAGCTTCTCATTAGGGCAACATTGATCTCATTCCGGATTTTTATGTTGAAAAGATCGTTTTTTAATTCTCGGAAGTCGATAGAAACATTACATAGAGCCTGATGAATTTCCTCATTCTGTATTGAATATTTGACTAGCTAGTCGTCGACGTGAGCTTCATCATAGTGAAGGATGTTGTAAAACTTTTCTAGAGACAAGGCCTTAAACATAACAACTTGTTTATCAAACTCTTGCCTAGTTAAGGGAAAGGAGTTTGCGATTAAGTCAGGGTCTTGGAAGTCGTTGGTTTTTCTAGCTAAGTTTATTCTCGACAGCCTTGTGAATAATTTATCTTTCTTCAATATGGCTTATTCACATGACTGAACAATGAGATGCAGGTTCTTCAATTTTTCTTTCCAACATGCATTCAATTGACCGTTCCGGTTTTTAGATGGAAGATCTTGTTCTCTTCTTTTTGTTTCTGTCATATTGTTCACAATGGTGCCAAAAGGAAGGATCGTTTTTAAATAGAAAGTTTCTTCATCTTTTAACTCCACCTGCAAATGTTGGAGCAAACTATGTGCCTTGGTTCCAAGGGAAGTGATGGTTTGTGATGTTTTCCACGCCTCGGTAACCAATTCCATTTTTTTCTTGATATTATTCTCCACATATCCTCTACATGATGCTAGGAAGGTGGAGGATGCTTTTACGTTAGCTATAGGGGTAGCAGGCATGCCTATTGCCAAAGGATTGACAGACAATGGCATAGGAATCAAAGCCTCTTCCAATTCCTTGACTCGGTTTTTCAGTCTGGCATTCTCGGCCTCGATGCCTCCAATGGAATCATGAAGTGCATCTCCACTCGCGTTGTGAAGTTGAAATATTTGGGACGCCTGCAAGTTGGCAAGGTCAACCTGTGAATGAGATTTTCCTTTCTTATTTTTTACATCTTTTTTCTCAATTATCAATTTTTTGGACTAGCTATCAAAAACAACGCTCTAGAACATGAAGGATTCATCTTTGTCAAAATTTTCGGTAACAGATATGTCCATTGGATGGCTATGGTGGATGGCGTCTCCAGGCTGATCAAGGTAGTAGAGCATGCTATCCAGATCAGTGTCAAGTTCCATGTTCTCACTCTGAATTTCCGGCTCTTCCTCCTATCCCACATTTTTTTTTCTCTTCTTGTCTACTGGAAGCTTGTGAGAAATATCAATTTTAGAGTGAGGAGGGTAGTTATCTCCTCCTCCGTTTGAAGAACTCTGAGTTTCTTTGTTGCTGTGGTTGGCCGTTGGAGCGATGCTTCGGGATGTCGTACTTTTTGGAGTGTTATTTGCCAATTGAACACTCTTGTCATCGGGGCCTTTCCCCTGTTGCGTGTACAATTTAGTGTAGCTTTGCACTGTGTCTAGGTCATCGACATCAAAGGAAGGAGCGTTGTCGCCACTGTCTCTGTTTTTGGGCAGGTGTTTTTTGATAAAACAATCGCTGAGGCCAAGTGTTTTTTGATAAAACAATCGCTGAGGCCAAGTGTTTTTTGATAAAACAATCGCTGAGGCCAAGTGTTTGTAAATGTTGTCGAAAAATATTATAGGGGTCGAACCCTCTTATTATTTCATCATATCTCAGGTTGGAGATGCTAGAATGCACTGCGAATTCCTCAAATTTGTTGACGTTTTTGAACATGAACTCCCCTACTTTCCAAGGTAGAGGAATGAACTGTTTTTTTCTCTTCTTTTGCAACAGATGAAACCAATAGTTTTATTGTCATGCTACTTCTGCAACAAACATTTTGTCTGTAATGTGACATGGAAGGAGAGAAGGTTTTCCCGTGGAGCCAAAAATTCTTATGACAATGTAATTATCCAAATGTTCAAGTGTCCCCTTCCTGTCCAAAAAACTGGTTTCCTGTTCAGATATGTGGGGAGCATATTCTCCTAACAACAAAACTTTGAAAATAGACACGAAGCCATTAAAAACCTCATAAAAATACTGGGAAGCTTTGTGCTTCCACAAGGCCTGGTACTAGAACGTTACTAGGTCGAATTCCCAGTTGACATTCTTGGACAGAGACAGTTGTGGAAACTGACAGGAATGCGCTATCGCACAAACTAATTAGGATGACATATAAAATTTCTTTTCCCTTTTGAAGCTTGACAATTGGGAACAAATTTCATGGGAAATTAACTTGCCCAATAAAAAATGGCTTGTTCGTTTACTGTGAAATACAAAATATAAAGAGCCATCCGAGAAACAGTTGCTGTGGACTCCTGTCCCGTTATTCTTGTAAACAACTAGACAATTTTACGAAATGGATTTCTAAATGAACTAACCTGCAAGATTGTAATATCTTCAAGAACTAGAAGTGGGTTTTCCAATAAATGGGGCAAGAGGTCCAACCCATTATTATGCTTTGCTAGGAACTATTTGCAATCTTCTCTTATGAACGTCAATGTTGGCTTTGACAATCTTAACATCTGGTGGAAGACTTGAGGTGACAAAGAAACAAAAGAGCAGTTCCGCAGTGGAATAATTCTTTTGTCTGAAACAAATTTACCGGCGCACCAAGAGACCAGGTCCTTACAGTAAAAAACCTTAGGGACATAGCCTGCACGAGAAATCCCAGAGGTCCAAATTACTTGGTTTTCTGCGCCAGAGGTTGAGTAATAAGAATATGCCATGGACCACTGGAAGTTCCGGTCCTCGTGTCCAAAGATGTTCACTGTATCTCCATAGAACTGTTGTCGAGTTGATGCCATAGGTTTATGAGAACGTTGGTTTGCTCCAGACAATGGTTGAAATGAATAATTAGAGTCGATAATGTAACTCTCCGCTAAATCTTGGTTAAATTCTTATGAATGGGAAAACTCCTTGAGCCTTTCACTGATTAATGTCAATCTGTATGGGTAGTGCATGATGAACTGTTAGTAGTAAAGCTTACTTATTGCATATTTAGAAATGCGAATGTGGCGAGTACGATGAAGAGCAATTAAGGATTGGAGGTTTCGTGAATGTGCCAAGGCGACGACGTGCGAACGATATTTCATGATTTTGAAATCAACACTCGGAAGGGATAATATAACCCCCCACAAATCTTGGTTTAATGCGTATTAATAGGAGATCTCCTCGAGCCTTTCGCCCATCAATGACAATCTATATGGTTCCTACATGATGAGTTGTTCGAATTAAATGTCAGTAATTGTATATTTAGAAACAAGATATATATATATATATATATATATAAACCATTTTTTTTTTCTTTTATTATAGACAAGTGTGAAGGTCACAGAGATGGGGGAGAGTAAGGAAAGAATGGCAAGGTTTGAAAAGCGGTCGAACGAGATTCAAAAAAGGGTTACAGGGATACTCAGGAGAGGCAAGTGTTCCACGGTCAAATTTTATCTATCAGAATTTTTGACTGCAAAACGTGTAAAACGAAAGAGATCACGATGGGGGCAGTTCAACAGCCGGTTTGTATATTTGCGGAATTCTGGGAAACTGGCTAAGTATGGAATAGGGAAATGGTCGGGTAGACTCATTCTCAAAAGCGAGGATTGAAGTTTTCATGAACAGACCAACCCAATGGTGCGCAAATGACATTCCATGATGTTTGAAATTAGCGCTTGCTAATTGCATGCCTAGAGATAAGATCTTATATATAATTGCTAATTGCTAATTGCAAAGGAGTGTGGGCACATGAAACAATGACTAGGAACTGAATATTTCTTGTACCAGCCAAACCGACGATCCGCCAAAGAAATTCGAAGAAATGGCAAGTATGGAAAGTGGACATACCTGGTTCAAAATGGGGTGACAATAGTTCCACATAAGATGTAAAGACCCGATGGTTAAATTGTATTTCTCGGAATTTTTCAGTGCAAAATGCATACCATGGAAGAGGACATGATAGGTAGACCGTAATACGGAAGAGGGTATGATCTGAGTCCGGTTGTAAATTTGTATATCACGGAAGTGAGGGTATTGTTCGTAGGTCATGGAACAATAGAAGTCCAATCTAGATCCCGCCTACCAGGAATTCACGGTCAGAGAAGTGTCTAGGTATGGAATTTCACATCTGTAACAAATTTGTATATCGCGGAAGTGACGGTACTGTTCGCAGGTCATGGAAAAGTATAAGTCCAATCTAGAGCCTACTTACCAGGAATTCGTGGTCGGAGAAGTGTCTGGGTATGGAATGGGGAAGCAGTCGGTCGATTTCGTGATATAAGAGCAAGAGTGCAAGCATGAACCCGCAAGTCCGTCGACGCGCACAACCATACATTTAAAAAAAAAAGAATAAGTGAAGAGAAAGATAAAGTTCAGGGAAAAGAGAAACAGATATTTGGTAGAAGACGAAAAAGAAGGACCAATATATTCACATATGTAACAGATATCCCATTTTCCTCTGAAGATATATACTTAAAAAGAAGTGTGAAGTTGGCGGGCACAGAAAACAACGACTAGGAATACGATCCACGAGTTTACTTGGTTTTTAGTTGTATGCTTCATCTGTCAATTTGTATATCGTGAAACTCCGAGTCATTTTTTTAACCAGCCAACCCGTAAGTTCAGCTGTCAATTTGTATACTGCGGAAATGTGGGTGCTATTTGTAGGACATGAAACTATAGAGGAAATGATTCGCCCTTTAATATAGCTTTTGTGGCACAAATGTGGTATGGCTCATTTTAGCACTTTTCCATTCGTAAACAATGGAAATATTAAGCCCGCCAGCCTTGGAGCCCTGCGTCAATTTGTATATCGCGGAGCTCCAAATGTTGTTTGGAGGTCATGGAAAAATAGAAGCGCAATGTTCAGCCAGCCAATGCGCAAGTCCGCCTGTCAATTTGTATATCACGGAAATCTAAGTGCTACTTGTAGGACACATAACAATAGAGTGCTAATTTAAAGAAAGGGGAAGCACTCATTGGAAACGCGTCAATCCGCCAAGCCGTGCAACAAGGCATTTTTGAAAAAAACCGATTAAGTAACCAGGAAGAGAAACTTCAGGGGATAAAAGAGTGGCAAAATAGAAAGGCGAAGGGCAGTTTTTGTAAGCACGAATTGGTTTCAATGAAGCGCCATTTTTTCAAAACCATCATTTTCTACTAATTGTCAGCAAATGCATTGTTGAAGATTAGATTTTGTTGCAACCTGTGAGTGTAAATATGTTCTTGATACATTCTTCCATGACTGTAACATATTAACTTAAGTATTAAACTTCATTTTCTACTAATTGCCAACAAATGCTTTGTTGAAGATTAGAGTTTAATGGAACATGTGGGTGTAAGTGTGTTCTTGATACATTCTTCCATGACTGCAACATATTAACTTAAGTATTAAACTTCTTGCATTATGGGTTGTTAGCATTAAAACTTAATAACTGCATGTCTAGAAACAAGAATGACGATTTTGCTGCAAGATTGTACATTGGTATTGCTATGTTCTATCTACATTATGAATAGAATTGAACATTGGTTTGAAACTATGTGTAATCCATTTTTTGTTTGCATAAAAGGATGGTGGATTGACATAGTACATTGTCATATAATTCTTAGATGTTCCATCTTAGAAAAAATAACATAAGTAAACACAATATCGAAGAACTACGAGACCACCGAACCATGCCAATGAGAACAGGCATTAAATTCAGAAAAGAGGCAACAACGAAGACTCCAAGGAATTTTTTTTTAATAGAAAATCCATTTAAAAAAAAGAAAAACACCGAGTATTGTACATCTATCCTTAGAAATTGGACCCAGTTCTTTGGGCCAAAACATTGAACGTATCTGCCACAAACACAAGCACAGGATCCGCAGTATGCAGGATCCTTGCATTTTTCTCCGCAATGAATCATCTTGTGGTAAAGTTGATAGTTTTCAGAAGCTTCCCATGAGGAAGAACAAGAAAAAACATTGCAGGGAAAATGGAATATCCCTTTACTGAAACTTAGGACACAACTAGAAACCACCTTTGCATAGTTGAAAAAACTTCAGGGACACAGGTTGCACGTGCAATTCCAAAGGCCCAAATTAGTCCATTCTGGGTGGAAGGAGATGATTAGTAGAAATATGCCTTGCAGAAGTGAGAGTTCTAGACCTGATTCCCAAAGATGTTAATTGTATATCTAGAGAACATGACATTAGTCTCACAAGTGAATAATTTTTTGGCCTGAAATATATCTCTGGGAGCATCAACATATAATTTCTTTACAGTTAAACTCTTCCGCCCAGAACGAACTAATTTGGACCTCTGTAATTCCTACTTTCGTGCTGCAAAGAGACTATTGTGTTCAACATTGGTTTCTTTTCTGAAACTCCTTTTGGTGTTGTCAGGACCACCATCACTGAGTCGAGAAGTTCTGCCCGTTATGCTTGATTTCAATTTCGGTGAAGGAGTGGGAACAATATCTGCATTGCCATCATCCATTATCGTATCATCGCCCATAAGATCATCTTCTTCTGGCTTGGAATCCATGACATCAACCTCTGCGCCAACCATCAATGTAACTGGGTAGTTTCTCTGAGCAGGTAGGGTTGCCTTGGAATTCTTTGGCTTGAAATATATCTTTCGGTGTACCAAGGGACCATCTCCTTTTTTGCTCCTGCGCAGAGGGAGATGAGTAGTAGGAATATGCCTTGTAATAGTGGAACCTCTCGCCATTATGCCCGAATGTGTTTACTATATCTGGACAGAGCTGTTGCCACAAGTTAACAAGAATTTTATTTTTCTTAAGACGATGTTTGAAATGAAAATTGGGGAGGGATAATATAACCCTCCACAAATTATGGTTTAATGTGTATCAATGGAATATCTCCTCGAGACTTTCGTTGATCAATGACAATCTCCAGGGTTCGTGCAAAATGAGCTGTTACCATTAAATCTCACCAATTGCATATTTAGAAAAAAGTGCGAAGGTCGCGATGACGACGAAGAGAGATTAAGAATTAGAAATTTCTTAAAGGCGCCAACCCGCTGGCGCACAAAAATAGATTGCATCATGTTTGAAATGAATAATTGGAAAGGATAACATACTTTTGCGCAAATCTTTGTTTAATTCGTAGTAATGACAAATCTTCTCTGGCCTTCTGGACATTAATGAAAATCTTAACGGTTCCTGCAGGATGAAATACTAGCATTAAATCTTAATTATTGCATATCTGGAAACAAGTACGAAGGTAGCGGTGATGGTGAATTACGACGAAGCATTGTACATTTCGTGCACCCGCCAACCCGCGGAACCGATTCCAAGAAATGCCCAAGTATGGAAAGCGATCGGGTGGGTTACAAAAGAAAAAGGGCAGAAGACATACCCAGGAGACGTGGAGGGCCGATGGTCATATTGCATCTCAGTGAGAGATATCGGCCGTCAATTTTTATGTCGAGGAATTTCAGCTGCTGTTTGTGAGTAGGGGAACAACGAAAGCGCAATGGCGAGAGGGAAATTTGTATATTGCTGAACTTCCGGTTCTGTATATAAAATCATGAGACATTGGGAAAAAGGACCAAGTAAATAGAAAGCGAAATCATACAAGATGAAGGGGATTTTTTTGCTAATTTGTAAATCACGGAAGTCCGGGTGCTAGTTGTAGGCGACAGAACAATGGAAACGTAATGTTAAACCCGCCTATGCAGGAACCCACGATTCAAAAATTTTGTTCAATATGAAACGGGGAAGTGTCGGTCGGGCTAGTGATATAAAAGTAATAATGGAAATATGAAGACACAAATCCACCAAATCCTGCACCTAGGCATTTTCCAAAAAATGAGTAAGTAAAGAAAGGGAAAGTAGAGAGAAAAGAGAAACTAGAAATTTTCCGAAAAACGAGTAATACACACTAAATATGTACTATAAAGTATGAACATGAGATGTTATAGAGCATGTATGGATCCCGCATTCCATACTAAGCCACTTTTTTGATTGTGGGTTCTCGGGCTGGCGAGCTCAAAATTGGGCCTCTATTATTCCGTGGCCTACAAATAGCATCCAGAATTCTGCAATATACAAATTGGCAAGCGGACTTGCGGGCTAGCTCGGTCAACATTGCACTCCTTCTGTTTCGTGTCATACAAACAAATCTCGGAGTTCCACGATATACAAATTGATAGACGAACTCCAGGGTTGGCGGCCTCAAGAGTGCGATTGTTTACGAATGACAATCCCTATTAACTATTTAACATTATCTAAAAACATTATTTGCAATACTAAATTATTAATATTAAATATTGATATTGTACAATTTAATTAGACAAGAAGGTTTGTACAATATGAAACGGGGATGCGGTCAGTCAGGCTAGTGATATAAAAGTAAGTGGAATCTGAATACGTGAATCCGCCAACTTCCTTACCAATAAATTTTCTGGAAAAACGAGTAATACATAATATGTACTTTTAGAAAGTACAGACATGAGATTTATAGAGCATGTGCTGATACCACATTCCATACTTAGGCCAATCTTTGGATTGCGGGTTCTCGGGCTAGCGAGCTTAAAATTGGTCCTCTATTGTTCTGTGTGCTACAAATAACACCCAAGAGTTCTGCGATATACAAATTGACAGGCGGACTTGCGGGCTGGCTCGCTCAACATTGCATTTCTATTGTTCTGTGTCCTTCAAACAACACTCGGAGTTCCGCGATATACAAATTGATAGATGGACTCCAGGGCTGGCGGGCTCGAGCTTGTGGATGGTGATCCCTATCAACTATCTAACACTACCTAAAATACATTATTTTCAATACTAAAGTATTAATATTAAATATTGATATTGTACAATTTAATTACATAAAATTATTAAAGGATGTTAAATATCTTATTTCAAAGAAAAACTCGCATATTCGAAAACTTTTGTTCCAAAATTTTTGTATAATATGAAACGGGGAAGAGTTCGGTCAGGCTGGTGATATAAAAAATGGGTGGAAATCTGAACACGTGTATCACTCAAGTTCCGCACCTAGAAATTTTTCCAAAAAACAAGTTATACATACTAAATATGTACTTTTATAAAGTATGGGCATGAGATTTTATAGAGCATGTACGAAGCCCTCATTCCATACTTAGCCACTTTTTGGATCGCTGGTTCTCGGGGAGGTGGGTTGAAAATTGGGCCTCTATTGTTCCGTGCCCTACAAATAACATCCAGAGTTCTGTGATATACAAATTGACAAGCGGACTTGTGGACTATTTGAATTTTAAGGGCCTCATGTTGATGTAATAGCACAATTGGACTTGGGCCAGTTTATATTTGTTTATTACAATATCAAATAGAGAAGCGGTCGGTCGGGCTGGTGATATAAAAGTAATTGAAATCTGAAGCCGTGAATCCGCCAACCTCTGCAGATAGAGGTTTTCCGAAAAACGAGTAATACATACTAAGTATGTACTCTTATAAGGTATGGACATGAGGTTTTTATAGAGCATGTACGGATCCCCATTCCATACTTTGCCACTTTTTGGATTGCGGGTTCTCGGTCCGGCGGGCTCAAAACTGGGCCTCTATTGCTTTGTATCCTACAAATAGCATCCAGAGTCCCGCGATATACAAACTGACAGGTGAACTTGCGGACTGGCTCGCTCAACATTGCACTTTTATTGTTCTGTGTCTTCCAAGCAACATTCGGAGGAAACGAGTAATATGTTGCACAACTGAGAGGGGGGATGAATCAGTTGTTATCGAGCTTAAACAATTATGCTTATTTTAAACTCTTTGTAGAGAACTGAATGACAATCACAATAATGCAGGGAAGTAAGCAATAGAACATTCAACATCATTCACACAGATGAAATATATAGAGACAGATATTTCTTGAGGAAACCCATAAAGGGTAAAAACCTCTTCTTGTTTATATGATAAGTAATCTTTACATTCTGTACATTATCATACTTATGAGCACCAACTCATAATGAGGCTACAACCTCTGTTTTGCAA
>JASDQU010250741.1:0-10554 GCA_032191745.1 Picea mariana
AGAAAATGGAGTGTTGTTATCAATAAATTTAACAACTTCAAATTCTTCCTCTGTCGAAGTTCTATTGGCATTCATAGATATTTGGGTGAGCTTTCCACATAGGTTTATCAACTTTCCTCTAAATAGTCCTATTCCTCCCAATGAAGGAATCATAGCAAGCTTTCCCAAAGTTTCCCAAGTTCTTTCTATCATAATATTCACCCGTGTTTCTTCATCCAGAACACAGTCAATGTCGAAGTCTCATTTTCTTACTTATATGCATTCTTTTTCTTTGAAGATCTCTGATAAGCTGACATGTCAGTGGTCATTTAGGGTTTCTTTCATATGTAGCAATACTTTCTCTGGTTATTTCTGAAGTTATGTCCTAGTTTCAGTTGTTTGACCTTTCTCATGGTCTTCTTGTCTCATATTCATCCTTTCAACCTTAGCAATCATTCTAGGTCAATCCAATATGTCATGGTCCATAGATTTACAACAAAGACAGCTAGGTTTTCTTCCAGGGCATTTCTTAGCTAGATGTCCCAGACTTATGCAACTGTAGCAAAGGGTTAATCCTCTCTTTCTTTTAAATGATCCCCATCTTTTCATGTACTACATGCTAGGATCATAGTAGCTAACCTATAAACAATTCTTTCTAGGATCCTGCATCTATTTGTTAGTCCAAACATTCTTTATATACATTTAATCTAGTATGAGACCTTAAGTTAAGTAGTTTCCTTTTATTTCAGTTTGGGTTTTGAAGTAGTTGTCGGCATTTCTTTATTAAGATATGATAGGTATGATAGGATAGGCTCTGATCCTGCATGTATTGTGCTTGCATCTCATAATATTAACATGAAGGCAAGGAAATGGTACAAGGAATCTTGAGTGATCATTTTTTCTAATAGATATCTGAAGCGAAGACTTGTTAAACTGAGAAACAGGGCAAGGGGGGATCTTAACATTTTGGTGAACGATGCAAAGATTTGTTAGCATAAATGGAGTCATTAGTTTTGTTCAAGTTTGAGGAGTGAATCCCATTTGCATGAGGACATGCAAACACACAAGTGTGGAGGATATGTTGGCCTTCTATTTTGTCAGCTTTTATAATGATCAATTGGCCTTTTTAACATTTTCACTCTACCCTTATCCCTGAATATTTCCCATATTACCATATATCCCTACATTCTTGAAGCCAAAACTCTTTAACAAGCATTAATAGGTAAATGTTGTTTATTCCTATTATTTCCTATGTCTTTGGTAGATAATAATGGATTTTAAGTTTATCTTGATGATGATGAATTGTATTAGTTCAGTTCTTGTACCACATTTCACTTATGATACTTGACTTCCATGGTTGGAATATCCACGCATCTCTAAGGAAAATTCTAGAATATTTTTTTGTTGCTAGGACCTTCAATATCAATGTATGTTGTTCAACGTTGATGCAGACCCCCTATTCCTCCTCAGGTCTGCACAACCTCCCGGTCGGGATCTTCTGGTTCGGGAGCCGAAATGGCTCTTCTGGTTCCAAACTGAACCCTTCGAAACAAACACACGGGTCCACTCCACAAATGCTCAATTGGCTTTTTCCAAGTGCCAAGCGTGAGCTCCCACAGTGCACGACCAAGGGTTGCGACCGCACCCTTATCCTTCCTGCCTTTCGCTATTTCTCTATCTCGCAACTCGGAGTTTTGCAGTGCAAGAAATCCACCCTCCCAACTCGCGATACCCGAGTTCGCGAAATGGCCTGACCTCACTATTTCACAATTCGGGGTTTTGGAATTCAAGCCCTCTGTCCTTCCAACTTGTGAGACCCAAGATCATGATGTGGATCAATGGTCCAGATCCGCCTGTAGTCGACAGTCCAGATCAAATCGCGATCTCGCGATTCGGAGGTTTGAAAACCAAGACCTTCGTCCTTCCAACTCGCGAGACCCGAGATCAAGATGTGGACCAATGGTCCAGATCCACCTGTGATCGACGGTTCAGATCAAATCGCAATCTCGCGACTCGGAGGTTTGAAAAGCAAGGAACTCCGCTTCCTGGTTTGCGATATCTGAGTTCGCGAAATGGGTCGACTCCGTTATTTCACAACCTCGCGACTCGAGGTTTTGGAAGACAAGACCTCTATCCCTCTGGTTGGCGATACTCGAGTTCACGAACTGGACCAACGGCTCAAATCTATCTGAGATCGATGGTCACTATTCCTCCTGGGTTTTTGGACGTCAAGCAGCCCTCGCCGCTAACCTCCTTGCAACTCCACCTTATCCAACAACTTGCAGGGTTTCGGTGTTCCTCCTCGAGGACTCTCCACCGTCCGTTCAGATCTTTGAACTCCCCTCACCTGGATCTATGCAGCATTAAATTTTGTGCTCCTCCTTCCAATCGAACGATCCGCGGGAATTCCCACAGTGATCCAACATCCGACGGCATTCTTCCTCCTGAGGTTTTACTCAATTCCGACTTAGAATATTTTCTAAGTCTGTGAAGATTCAGTCTTTGCTCCTTCCAGGGAATGAGTTCCTAGTTTCGACAACACCTTCTGAAGTGTTATCCCTCCTAAGCTTTGTCTGGTTCAGACTTCGATCTCCTGTGAACTCCTTGCATCTAAGGGATTTTGATAACTCAGGTCCGCGGTGCTCCTCTCTGGCTCGATCCACACCTTGCAGAGCTTCCTATGAAGAGAAACAATTGAAACTGCCAAAACCTTATAGTTCCATTCACTTGTTTATAAAACAGAAAATAACAGGGAAAATGCACACAGCCCAAACATCACACATTTGGGTCAATTTTCCATTTTGTTCTATTCACAAGTGCCCACTGGCTACATACACATACAAATTATAGTAGCTCAAAAATTGAGATTTTCTGCTCCAATACAGTTCTCTTACAGATGACTTCTTTGTATTACAAATCTCTCCTCTCTTCCCTCTCTTTTTTCTCTGCCGCTAACTGGGCTTACAAACTTTTACATAACTCAAAATGTTCCTAGGGTTTCCCCTGCTACTTGCCTACTCTAAACCTTATCCTATGCTATCTTAGTCTACTCATATTCTAGAGCCGAAGTGGAAACTTCTGCTCTGTTTACAATTTCAAAAACTTGCTTCAAAGGGAAAAACTCGGCACCGGTTCAAGCGTGCCTCCGAAGGTGAATTTCGGCGTTGTGTGGAGGCAGATCCTGAAATCGTTTGTGACTGCTCACGTTGAAGTTCCAAAGGATTTCTCATGTTTTGGGTGGTCCCACCTCTGCGTGCTTGCCAACGATGCTCCTACATCAAAATTTTACCCATGCCCAAGGTGGCAACCTCCAATTCATGGTCAAAGGCACGGTCAAACATATGCCAAGTGGAAATGAGCAGTGATATTCATGCGATATTTGTGAATAGATGAAGATGAATCTCCAAAATTTGAGACATGGGTTTTTTCTATAACATGTCCATTCAGTTCAATGTGAGTAGTTTCCTAAAAAAATTGAAATATTTGAGAGATATGGATTTTTTTCTAAAGATGAATTTCCCATATTTTATGTGCGGTCGGTTTTCCAAAAACCCAAAATTGTAATAGACAATTCTAATTCAGGGGAATTGCTTTCAATCCATTCCATTGCTCTTCTCCATATAAATGCACAGACATCAGAATATGGAGCATATTACAATGTAAGATATGTATTGAAAATAATAGATTAAGGAAGGAAACCACTGAATTGTACTATGTTTATTTGAGTAATAAAAGGATTGTTCATTACACTTGTACATGATGTTTTGATCAGAGTTTAAGGAACTGTGTTTTCATGGAAGTGTTKCCCAAATGAGAAGGACCMCTCAGATGGTAAGTGTTGCCTCGTTTTATTTTATTTTTATGTAGTTTTAGTTCCCTTATATGATTTTTAGTTTAAGATTACATTCTAGTTCTATGTCGGTWTTGTATTTAATCACTTATAGAAATGAGAAAATGATTGAAGAACAAGATTAACTTCATAGTGTATTACAGGAACACTTTATGGTGAAATATTGTAAACGATGCTTGAAAAGTACTCTTGTCAACTCAATCCAATGATCAAACATMTTTATGATGAATCTTAGTTTCATATATTAGTTTACTTATTGTTGTGTGTTTCTTTCAAGCATTTATTGAGCTTTTTTTGTACACCACTGAGGGAGAACCACTGAAGACTAAGGATCTAATAAGCTACACAAGAAAAACCATAAGAACATTCACATTAATGAAATATTGTGGTTCAAATCCAAATAAAATTAAGTAATCTCATAGTTCAATGATAAGCCACAATTCCATATTGTTAGTTGGTTTGATTTCATTTGGTTCGAATGCATAGGTCTTAAATAAATGCATCCATAGGCTAATTGGTACAAAGACAGGATATGCATCAGAGAAATATTTTAAGGATGTTATATCATTAAAACATTAATGTCATGGTATGATGAACCCACCACAGTACTTGATCAAATACTAATTTAATCTAAGATGAGACCTTAAGTTAAGCAGTTTCCTTTGATTTCAGTTGGGGTTTTGAAGTGGTTGTCGACATTTCTTTATTAATATAGGATAGATAGGATAGGATAGGCTTTAATCATGAATTTCCTATACTTGCATCTCATAATATTACRAGCCCTAGGGTTGATGATTTAATGTCCGGAATTTATGCATATAAATAACTCGACAGATGACAAGGCTTCTTTCTTAGTCTCCCAGGCTAATTTTATGAAGAAAGAATTGATAAATAATGAGAAGGATGTAGAATTATCCACTATAAATAGAAGCAYGCCTCTCATTCCAAATTGTTGTGAATTKTTGGATATTATTTGTGACTACAAACAATATATTTAGGGTGATTCTCAAATCTAGAAATTAAATTGCAACATTAAAAATCAGATTTGGTGAAACCCTAAGGATAGGGTTTGGTGCTTCAAGGTGTTTTGTTTATTATTCCTAGCCTCTATTTTATAGATTGTTTACCAAGATTATCTTACATATATAGAGGTGATTTTAATATCTAATGTGTCCATAATTTGTTATCATTACTTAGAAGTTTTATTTGGTGAATTCTAAGTGCTAACTTGTGAAACCCTAGGGGGATTCACCACCAATTTTACAAGTTATTATTTATTTCATGTTTATATATCTTTAGGACTTGTCTCTAACAGTTGTTTGGTTGTTATTGTATACAATATCTATTTCCTAAGTGGAAACATCCAAGACATCTTGTTCTTTGTGCTTAATCTCTCTCTTAGATGGTAGTTTCATGACTTAAATCTGATTTTTTTTCATTTTATTTCATAAATCAGATTTAGAAGTGAAAGGATAGTCTTAATATTGTCCTCTCTTAGCATATAATCAAGTGGTAAACACAAGCACACATTTGACCTTTGATTAATGTTAAATGTCTTCACTCTTTGTGCCTTAAAGTGGTTTAAAGTGGTTCTAACCTCTTACGAATTTTGTTTGTTGAGTGATAGATTTGATTACAAATATGAATTTGTTAATGTTGTTTATATTATAAATCAGATTTGGCACACACATCTACTAGCTCCTAACCTTTCTTTGAAGTGGATATAATTGTGGTTCATGCAATTGTTTCTATTTGAATATATTTAGAGCATTGTAATCACTTATTGGAATCTTGTGCATAGTCTTTACATATTTTGTGGATTCATTAAAGTAGATAATATGATTGCATGGTTTTATTTCACTTAAATAGGTTACTTTCATCATTTGGGATAGCCCTTGTGGCTTATAGGAGTCGGCCTAAAGTGCAAGGGAAAGTGTACTAAGGTGATAGTGGTGCACTTCCCATCTCGTTTCCCCAGTTAGAACCTATGTTGGGACTTTTTACAAGGGTGCTAGTTCAAGTGTAACACATTGCAATCCTGTAATTATGGACACATGGCATAATATTTTTTATGGGACATTTTTTCCCTTTACATCATAGCAATAGCGACTAGTTTTGCATTTTTGATATAAAAACTTATCTTTATGTCACCCATTGTATAAGTTACAATCTTTTTGACATGCATGATATACTTTTTTATCAACACCCAGATCAAACAACAATTTTATAGAATCTTTTCATGTACTATGAAGTATGTTGTCTGATGGCAACAATTTATCCTGCAACAAACTAATTCAAACTAACACTAACAACCAACTAACAATTAACAAGATAAAAAGATTAAAGAACTCATAATCCACACTATATTATAGTACACGTCACATATGTACGTTAACAAAAATTTAAAGCTACTATCTAACCATCCATATGTTGATTTCAAATTATAAATCATTAGAACAGTAGTCAAATTAGAGCACTTTGTGTTACTATCCATTGTAAAAAGGGGTGATTGTGTAGCCCACATTAAATGCTTTGTTTCAATTGCATGGCCTACAATGCCTCCACCCGTATCTTCTTCATGTTCACCAACTACATGAACGTCTTCCCTATCAAAAACATCATTTAACAATTGGTTGACAATGTGTGTATTGTGTATGGTCTCATCTCCACTACTCGTATTCACATTGTTTGCTCAATGTTGTTCATTTCTATCAATTCCACATGAAATATCACTATCGATCATAATAGTATTAAAATTAGGATATGGATATTGTAAAGGAGGTGCATTCAAAAACACATTATACTCTTCTTGGGAAACATTTTCCTATATGCTTGTTTCTCTCTCCAAGAATCAAAAGTGTGATGAAATGGAAGGTTTAGTAATAACATGTTTATTTCCAATTATACCATCAAAAATACCCAATAATGATACTATCATGATCGCTTATATCATCATCATTGTAAAAACGGATACCATATGAAAAAACATACATTGTATTTATAGTTCTCAATACAATAGATAAAATTAAATTCAATGCAATAACTAATTTGAACAAAGCTTCACCATAACATTGCACATAAATAATTTTAAAAATAACATTTTAAAATGAATGTCCAAGTATTTCAATATTTCCTCAATACAAATTATCAATACAAACTCTTAAAGTTGAAAATTTATACAATATCATTTTGTTGCCTTTCTCTTTCGTCCCATTGGGACCTCTATGTGAAGGTTGACTAATTATATWTTTTTTTGAATAGGTATAGGYATATTKKTTTTTGAAGGTATAGGGAATATCAATTACGGTCCACTGAMAACTCATCTCTGAGAAACAAATTACAAATTTCAACTACGCAAAAATATAATTTCGCAATCCTAGACATGAACCTTTCCTTGTCATTAATTATCTCAATAAAGACATAATTTGCATTTCTAGATTGTTTTTTGAGCTATCAATAAATCCTATAATCTTCCCATGTGTGCTTGGATGACCTTCCATGTATACATAATCCTTTAAGTTTCCCAATGAATTCAAGCATATATTGTACTTAAACATAGAATATTTGAATGATGTTAATTTGGCACAGTAATTGCATCTATAATGAGGTCTAGAAAGAGGTATTAATGTAACCTCTCCTTAGTGAGGAATGTGCACATTTAACATGATATATAAGCCTAAGTTTTCTCCCTTTATTTTACAAGGGGAAATCATGAAATTGTAATCATAATATGAGAAAATCTCTCATATAGTGGGAAATTCCTTAGGTGTAGGCCAAGCACCATATGTGGATATATTGTACGACTCTTTATATAGTGTCACCACATTTATTGAGAGTTATTCATCCCCAACACCCTCCATAGGTATCGGTTGATTTGTAAATGCTTGGTTAATTTTTGTATTCTTAACATTATTTTCCTCCTAATGACCTGACCACCATTTGCACTCTGGGAATTTAACGAATATAATGAATCTAAAGAAATTTTAGCATCCAAGGAACCTTTAGCATCTAAGTAATATTTACAATCTTTGGATGGTTTCCTTATATTGCGCTTTTTTCTGGATGAGACTTTGAGGAAGGGATGAATCTTTGGGCACTCTACTGGACCTATGGGATTTTCAACAACAATAGGAAGAAAAAGTATATCCCTCATAAGGAGTACATCACATTAGTAATGTTTTATCACAATACATCATCTATGGTTCTTTAAACATTTACAATTGGAACAAAAACACATCATTGATGCTTCATAATATTGCTACAAAGGATCATCTTCATTTACCTATGAACTCATTCATTGCTCTACTAGAAGATGGAATATCACAATTTTCCAGAAAAGGTTTATCTTGGGGTTTATTACATATTGATCAAGGTTTATTGCAAAAACGTATTTCAGTTAATATCCTTCAATGGTTGGTTCCAATCCAAGGATGAATTGTATTAGGATTGGAAGTTCAAGAAATTTCACTAGTTTCTTGCAAATCATATACATATACACAAATATATTAATCAAATTACTAATCAACATTTAAAAACCTTATCATAAATTTATAAACTACATTCTTTTTAAATTTATTAATTTACATACATTTGTTTTGATATGTGGCATTGAAGTACCAACAAGAGAGATGTTGGAGCTAGATTTCAAATCTATAGATAATAAGCATGAAAATTTGAGTATGCATATGTCATATTTAACCAAATATTAGAACTTAATTAAAATAATTATGAACTTACATCTTGAGTTAAGGATGAATGAATAGAATTATTCAATATTCTTCTAAAGGATGAATTACTTAATGTTAAACTTGAACCCTACACAAGAAATAATACAATGGCAATACTTATGTGTGGACATCAAAAGAATTATAATAAAGATATGTGATTTCTTCACAATAAGAAATTTATGAAATTTGGGTTATTGCTAGATAAACTTATTGAGCCAGAATTTGAGTCAAATGAAGATTAAGAACTTGATGAAACCATCATTGTTTATACAATCTGAAAACAATATTGAAAACTAGTTAATTAAAATAATAAAATGGTGTTGTTATATGAGTGAGGGTTTAGAGTGTTGAGATATTAGGGTTATAAGGACTGAGGGACATTCCTAGGTTAGAGATTGTATGTGTTAAGTGTTAAAAAAATTAGGGGTGTTAAGGATTAAACATTGAGGTTTATGGGTTAGGGGTGCAATACCCCAGTTTTGATCCCTAGATTAATAATGTATATTTGTACTTGATGTAAGGCCAGAGAGACTAGCAATGTAATAGCTTTTGAATATTAATAAAAAAAATGCATCACCAGCTGCAGACGAACGAGGAAAAAGTTATAGGGCATTGTGATTCCATTAGAGATAGGGTAACTAGGGACTAAAACAAATTATTATTATAATTTATTAAACCCATATTTGAATTAGTTGGGAAAAGGAACTCGTGATCTTCTTGGGGAATACACATGGCGCACTGTCAGCATTCATATATTAACTATATTTTGATGGTTTTTAGGGGAATTCTCTCATTTTTTATTGTTCTCGGTTCTTGGGGACAAGAGAATATTTATATGGTAGATATCCATTACTAGTTGGTTGTATGATAAGACAGGTTATTTTTCTATCAATGTAAGGATTCCTGAGTGCATGGAAGCATTGGAATTTGTGAAAAATTGTCCATAGATGAGAATATTTGGAGCTTCCAACATTAATATTTCCTAGCTAGACTATATTGGAGCCCTCGAAAGAAGTGGAATAGCTCGAGGGACTGTAAAGAAGGGGATTCCTCTTTTTGGGTTGTGCAGGATGAAGGGGAAAGAGAGCTAGTAAGTTGGAATTGTTATGTGATTGAGTAGACTACAATAGAATGAGAACTTGAATGTATGTGTGAGATTAGAGTCATCCTAGGCACCCATATTTGTGGATTCATATCCTCATCTCGCAGATGACATGCTGCTAAAATATTTGGAGAAATAGTGTCTATGGTTGGGTGGAACGTCCAATGTCTGCAATTAGTTGGTGTGGTTATTTGATAAAGACAAATGTTCTTTGTGTATTTAATTCATGTTGTTTATTGTTGTGCTTATATTGTGCTTACATTGTGTTATTACTTCCTAATGTTCATATCTCATGATATTTATGCATAGTGTTTAATATACACGTTTTTTTTATTACATGCACGATTGATGGATAGGGATGCTTTTTAATTTTTATTAAATTGGTATCTGAGTTTAAAAATTAGTTCAAGAACACGAGTTCTTGAGGTACCCTGTGATTTGGGTATGTTAAAGATTGGTATCAAATAAGAAATTTGTTGTGACATGACCTAGTGGGGAGTTAGGTATGTTACGTTGCGGTATCAAAGTTGAAGGTTTCAACATCAGACCTGTATGGGCAGAGATCATTATGAATTTTTTAAGATTCGCTATTTTAGAATTTCACTCCACATTGAAATTAGTTGGAAATAACGAAATTGGAGAGAAATCTCTCTTTTATAGACTAATCCAGTGTGTATTGGCCGCGGAGTGTGGAATGGGTGAGCACAGGGTCGGAATCAACCATGTGAAGCTTAGTGTAGAGAATCCATGGTGGCAATGTGTAAATTTTCTTTGAAAAATTACATATACCCATCAATGGCCGAAATCAGTTTTGATCTTGAAATTGATGGTTCAGATTCACCATGGGTGTCGTAGAAAAATTCTAAGTTAAATTGAGTTCACCAAAAAGAAATTTT